>JAVTVY010043922.1:0-20817 GCA_036873755.1 Hanleya hanleyi
CGGTGATGTATCCAGTCAAACAAAAACAAAAAGAATTTTGATAATTCCTGATTTTTAGGCCACAGTGACCTTGACCTACTGACCTCAATTTTGGTAGACGACATCTGCGTGATCCCATAGTTATTAATGAAATTTGAATCCTAGACAAATTTAAGGATAAAACAAACTATAACGGAAGTCGGGAGGAGACGAAAAAGATAGAGAAAGTTTATTTCCATGGGATTTCGTCAGCTATAATGTAGGCCATATACAGCTGACATAGTCCAACAATGCACCAAAGTAGATATATTTGTCTAGGCAGCCGCCGATAATACCGCGTAAATTCTCTCGAATTACAGATTCTGGCATATTCGAATTAATGTCGCACGGATCGACATTTCTAGGACAAACATTAAAAACTCTGACTTTCCTTCCTTTGAAGAGATGCTGACGGATCATTTAGCTATGTCTATGATGCTTTTTGCTTGTTTAAAAATATTGCATCAAGTTTCTACGCAACAGTATGAATAAATGAAATCTTTGTGACAAAAAGATTTGAAGAAGCGGAAGTAGCCAGAAAAAAAAGAAAGTGAACTCGATTTCTGGCAGTTAAGGCGTCGATGTCCCACAAGTTGATCGATCTGATATCCTCTTAACTATTGTGTAATCCAATGAATGAGTAATGAACTTAGTATATCCCTCAAACCTGTCCACAACTGCTAAGATTTCAGATATCTGACAGAAAAACTCAAATTTACACTTGATTTTCAGCATATCTACATTTTGGATTTGAGGATTTTTTCCCCTATCTTTTAACATGGGAATTTAGCAATTTTCCTTATTGCCAGAAATCGGCATGGTGACGGGTCCATTTCTTGTTGCTAATATCAACTACTAATGCATTTGGTAAACATATAGGCAAAGAAATGAAATGTTCAGTCGAAGCGCACCCAAAATAATAAAGGACTCTAGTCTGTGGGCTTATGTAAAAAAAGCAAAATTTTGGGTAGATTCTTGGCACCAATGTTTAATCACACCTAGAAACATCACTGATTAAGAAAAAAATGGGTGCCAGTTTTTGCATTAACATTTAGGGCCTCCATTTTGAATTTCAAAATGGCCGCCTTTTTTTTAGCCGATCTGTATGATTTTTTGTTATTCAACATTATTTTAAACATGTAATCGAAATGTGCGCAATTAGTTTGGGTTTGAAATGCATTACAGTTGAGACAACTGTTCATCTGAACTCGTTTGCATGGATATTAACCTGTTTTCGACGTTATTATCAAGAAATATTGGTATGAATGTGCAACTTCTTACTGTAGTCCGTGAGCTACTAGGGCTCACCTTGCACCCCCACTACAGACCGAAACTATGTTTTTTATGTGCTTTAGGACATGTCAAATAAGAAACAATTTGTTAACAGTCGATAAACTGGGACTCGCTACCCTTTTAATCACTTCGAAATTACTCCTGTGTTAATAAGTACAATTTTTGTGACAATAGGGGGTAGGGTTACAAGAATAGTGTTATCTTCCATAATTATTATCCAATCTTAATAATGTTGGCCACATATTATTCAGCATTGATTGCTGCATCGAATATTTACAAGATAATATCACTATTTGTTGGGTATGACATCACACAGGGACCATACATACAAAAGTAGGAGTAGTAGCGAAAGCTGGCGTTTTGGGGTGCGTGAGGGTGTGCTTGAGCTATTGAGGGACCATTCTTGGTTCGAATGCGTCGGGTGAGGTGTCAAAGTGAAGCCCTCGTCATGTAGACCACGGCTTGAGGGATCTCCACATGATCTGTGATGTCATTGGTGACGTCATCAGTAAGAGTAGTAGACAAAGTAGGCATTTTGAGGATGCGGAGGAAGGTTTTTGGGGTAGAGACGGACCATCCGTG
The DNA here is from genome assembly GCA_036873755.1 of Hanleya hanleyi. Taxonomy (NCBI): domain Eukaryota; kingdom Metazoa; phylum Mollusca; class Polyplacophora; order Lepidopleurida; family Hanleyidae; genus Hanleya; species Hanleya hanleyi. The sequence continues at coordinate 1,894 of JAVTVY010043922.1, forward strand.
GTCTAAATGAACCGTGTGGGGTGTCCCTCTGCATCTACATGCAGAGAGTTACAAGATGACACCCCACACGGTCCATTTATATCACGGATGGTCCATCTCTATCCCTTCCTCCGCATCCTCAAAATGCCTACTTTGTCTACTACTCCTACTGATGTCACCAATGACATCACAGATCATGTGGAGATCCCTCAAGCCGTGGTCTACATACCGAGGGCTTCACTTTGACACCTCACCCGACGCATTCGAACCAAGAATGGTTCCTCAATCGCTCAAGCACACCCTCACGCACCCCAAAATGCCAGCTTTCGCTACTACTCCTAAAGCACATAAAAAACATAGTTTCGGTCTGTAGTGGGGGGGGGGGGTGCAAGGTGAGCCCCAGTAGCTCACGGACTACTGGTATATGACAAATATTTTCTGCTCACAGTATGTAATAATGCATATCCAATGTGAACCAAATAAATTCCATGAAAATCAGAGCTTCTGAGCTAGTTCACCAGGGCGTTGAAGCGTTAAGCTGGGCGTTGACGGGCGTTGAAATGGGCGTTAAGGCGTAACGACGGGCTTTGACGGGCGTCGCTGCATTTCGATGAATTGGTGTCAATTCCATGGAAATCAGAGCTTCTGAGCTAATTCACCAGGGCGTTGAAGCGAGCTAAGCGTTGACGGGCGTTACTGTCTATAAAAGCGAGCGTATTTCCAAAAACACGCACAGTCGACGTTCAACCGTCAACATGACTTATACTTGCTCTGAGTGCGAATGCACGTTCACCAGACATTACGATATGATGCGACACCAGAACAATATACATGGGATTGAAGACTCCGAGGAGTCCGTTGAGGGGGATGCTGATACAGAGACTGCTGAGAGTGTATCGACTGATACCGAAACAGAGATTGCTGAGAGTCTATCTAGTGATACGGAGAACTCAGATAGTCAGCATACGTCCGTGGAAAGTGAGGCAGAACCTACCTTCTGGGATCGTATTGTGACAGCAGCTATCAATACTTACGCTGCAGCGATCGAGGACGCCGGAGAGGATAATTTACAACAGACGTACACCCAAATGCGCCCCGGCATCAGGAAAACAGCCATGGCGATCTATGAACAGTATACCTTACTACCGCTTGAAATGAAAGGCGACCCCACGCACAGGTCCATCATGAAGGCCAAGCGTCATTTGGAAGAGGCTATGGGGCTACCACCCACCGTGGCCCTGGAAAATGCGATCAGAATGCGCAAACAACTGTTTCAGGACATGCTGCCCGAAGAATATCCAGGCCTGTCCAACGATGATTAGAATAAACTGTTCAGAGCGAACATGGCTGAAGATGGAACTTGCTGAAATGGCGACTTCTGATTGGACAAGACTACATCTAACGGACAGGAACGAATATGATACATGCAAATGGTGGCCTCTGATTGGGCAAGAGTCTTTTTGAGTTGTAAACATACCCAACGCGGCTCCCCCAGCGTGGGTATGATGTAACATTGGGGAAAATAAACTATATGAAAAAACTTCTTGTTGTTGTTGTTCTCTCATGTGTCATCCTTGTTTTTGTTGTTGTTGTTCTCTCTCCGGTCTATATCATGGCGTCAAGGCGCTATGTTAGAGCGTTAAGGCATAACTACAAGCGTTGACGGGCGTCAGTGCATTTCGAAGAATTAGTGACAATTACATGGAATATCTAGAAAATCAGAATTTCTGAGCTATTTCACCAGGGCGTTGAAGCGTTAAGCTTGGCGTTGGCGGGCGTTGCTACAATATGACACCTCATACAACGCATTCGGACCAAGGATGGTCCCTCTCTACACCAAATACCTTCCTTTCACTGCCCCAAAATGTCCACTTTGGCTACTACTCGTACTGATGACGTCACCAATGACGTCACAGATGACGTGAACATCCCTCAAATTGGGGTCTACACCCCAAGAACTACAAAATAACACCTCACACGACGCATTCGGACCAAGGATGGTCCCTCTCTACACCAAATACCTTCATTCACTGCCCCAAAATGGCCACTTTACTTACTACAACCAACTGCGCATGCGCAGATTGACGCGACTTGCATTTGAAAACACACCATTCTGACTCTAACCCACACAAGCTTCACTTTGACACCTTCCACGACCCATTCGGACCCATAGCGGTCATCTCTACCCCAAACACACACCCACATACTCCCCCAAAATGCCTGCTTTCTATACTACGGCCAGACTGCGCATGCGCAGAATGACCATATTTCTACCCCACCACCACGCCACCAGATGCTCCATTACATAGGCTTCACATGGATACCTCACACGACCCATTCGAACCGTGAATAGCCCATCTCTAACCCAAACACACCCACACACACCCCCAAAAATGCCTGCTTTCTATACTACGGCCGGGCTGCGCATGCCCCAATTATTGACAACGTACGAATTATTAGTGTAGTCAAGTGCTCCTGCATGAGAGTTTCAAAATAAGACCTCATACGACACCATTGGACCACCAGGGACTCACCTAGACTCCAACACGTCCACCCAGTATGGATTTATACATACATTGGGCTTATACCCCAGTATATGGGTCTATATGGGGCTATAGACAGACCTCAAACTTTTTCAAAAATTTCACCGTTTCGTGCCGGGACACTTCCTATCATGTTTGTCTTGACGAGACAAAACAAATCAAAACAACCATACCGCAAATGTCTAGAAGTACGTTTCCCAGTGGGACAAACATTTGTCCTATACAACTAGTATGGGACTATATGGGGCTACGTAAACAAATCCTGAAATCTGGTGACCATCTTGGATTTTTGCTAATTTAGAGTATTTATAGTGTTCTTATTTTGTTTCCAATGAATGGTTGGCCCCTTTATAAGAGTTTAGATAAAATGAAACAAATATTGGATGACATTTGAATGAATAATTGGCAATTATGTTTAAAAAATGATTTTCGATGATGGCCATTTGAAATTCAAAATGGAGGTCCCAAATGTTAATGTAAAAACTGGCACCCATTCTTTTCTTAATCAGCGAACTTTCTAGATGTGTTTAGACATGAGTGCCAAGAATCTACCCGAAAAAATGACAAATCTGGAAAATGTTACATAAGCCCATAGACTACTCTCTCAACAGTCCCTTTTCCCTGCTTTTTCCCGAAAACCCAAAATAATACAGGACTATTTTGTACATCATTCAAATACATTTATTCTGACACATGCTTTGGACTGAAATTACAACTGGATGCATTAAATATGTAGTGTCGGAAACAAATTCCGGGATTTTCTCCGAGAATGGAAATCAATCAGTCTTAAATATAATACTGGAATACATGTATACTATAAAATGTAAGCTATCCAAAAGATAATTTGAGGAAACTTTCCCCAAAATAAAACAAATCTGTTTCCTACTTTCTGTGTAAGATTGACATATGTGTGAACTACAGCCTGTACTTCAGTAGTACTTTGTGAGAAAGACATTGCTGAAGAGCTCTCCCCACAATGCAAATCTACATAATGTAGTTTTCTTATACACCGCTGGCATATCCCCGAAAGGCTACTCTTATCCCAGTGTTATGCTAATGTTCTTATAAGAATTCGGTCCTCGAATCATGGACGCTGAGAAGTCTTCTCTGGACGACCACTGAATAAGGAATGACGGATTACACTGTTGCAGTGTGAATCATTTTGAGGAAAATTTCCCCAAAATGAAAATGGTTGCTCAAGTAATACAATACACGCTTTCGTGAAGTGGTGAAAAGTTATTTTGAGGAAGCCTTCCCCAAAATCTATATATATATATATATATATATCCAAGTGTTTTCCGCGTAACATGTAATATAACTACAGTTCGAATATTAACTGCACTGACATTGTCGAGAGAAATCATTTTGAGGAAAATTTCCCCAAAATGAAAATGGTTGCTCAAGTAATACAATACAAGCTTTCGTAAAAAGCTGTGAAGTGGTGAAAAGTTATTTTGAGGAAGCCTTCCCAAAAATCTATATATATATAAGTGTTTTCCACGTAACATGTAATATAACTACAGTTCAAATATTAGCTGCACTGACATTGTCGAGAGAAATCATTTTGAGGAAATATTCCTCAAAATGATATTTCATGTATAGGTCAGGAGAATGGTTTTAGGCAAACCGTTCAAAAGATAATTTGAGGAAACTTTCCCCAAAATAAAAGAAATCTGTTTCCTACTTTCCATGTAAGATTGACATATATGTGAACTACAGCCTGCATTTCAGTTGTACTTTGTGAGAAAGACATTGCTGAAGAGCTCTCCGCCCAATGCAAATCTACAAAATGTAGTTTCTTATATACCGCTGGCATATCCCTGATCCCTGATTAGACTGTTGCAGTATGAATCATTTTGAGGAAAGTTTCCCCAAAATGAAAATGGTTGCTCAAGTAATACAATACACGCTTTCGTGAAAAGCTGTGAAGTGGTGAAAAGTTATTTTGAGGAAGCCTTCCCCAAAATCTATATATATATATATATCCAAGTGTTTTCCGCGTAACATGTAATATAACTACAGTTCAAATATTAACTGCACTGACATTGTCGAGAGAAATCATTTTGAGGAAACATTCCCCAAAATGAAATTTCACGTATACGTCAGCGCTGGAATTCTTGTGATCTTCGCTATACGTACTGTGATAAGAAAAGAGCAAAATGTTAAGCTGTCAGGAGAATGGTTTTAGGCAAACATCCACCACATTTTACAATCCGTTCAACAATTAGTCGTTGTAGTTAAGCTGTCTTCCCACTCTAATCAGTATACCAGCAGGTGATTGTTTAACTTCTTGACAGATGATCTCTTCTCAGATTATCTAGTTTTATGCTTCCAACAACATTGCACACCATAGCTAACTGTAAGCTTCAGCCGATGGTGTGAGAGAATGATTTTGGGGAAAATTTCCCCAAAATGAAACGTAAGTATATATCTGGATTACTGGAACGCGTACCCCCAAAAATGCGAGGAACAAAATTTTGGGGAAGGTTAACCCAAAATAATAAAAAAATCTCCGTGTTTCATAGTAGCCCTGTCCGACCTGATTTGAATCATTAATGCCTCTTCTCCACTAACTTGCTCTTGGGAGCCAAGTATAGCAAGTTTAATTTCTATGACTCGTAAATTATGATGTTCAAGTAGAGCATGTGGCCTATACTGACACGAATATACCGATCAGACCTCATTATGTATATTTTACATATGATCACTGAATATGTATATCGGGAATACATTAATCGAGTATTTACCAGCAGTAGGGACTACATGTAATATAAGCTATTCGGCTATATCTATACTTGGATTTCATGAATTGTTCCAACATATGTATGTCTGAATCATTTTCCATCAGCCACTACAGTTCTCCAGGTCAACCTTTCGTATTGTTCTGTTATATGTCACTTCATCTCCATATTTACGTCCACTGGGAGAAGACATCAAAGTAAATTCACAGTTACATGAAACTTCAACCAACAACGGTGTATTGAAGACATCCATGACTGAACACTCGTGACAGAACATCCGTAGCAGGAACAACAGCGGCGGGATGAAGTTTGAGTTCCAAGAGTACAATGTCCAGATACCTGAAAGATAGATAGTACGAGATTTACAGGTAAGACATGTTAAATGTGCACTCACTATCTGCATGAAAATGTTTAATCAGTACTCGATATTCACACGTATATGATATATACGGATAATTATAATATATATCTATACATATGAGATCTAAATATTCGAATGTGTTACACGAACCTCAGGTACAGAGATTAGTATACATGTATGCAGAAATGCATAGCGTAGCAATTATGTAACTTGTATTAGTATTCCGCGTAATTGCTCAATTTATGGAATTGGTAGATACTTGAGGGAACACCTAAAACAGCTTTGCATATAAGATATATAGGTAAATAAAATCACATGTGCATTGCATTTGGCCACTCACACAGCTCAATCTGTCCCGGTGTGGAGCAGCTAAGAATGTCCGCTGGTTAAGTGTGTACGCCCCTATCTTCTAACCCAGCTAGGACACTTTCCTCCACATTGGGGACAAGTGTCCGTCCTTGGTTGCAATACAAAAGAAAAAAATATGAAAAGGGACACTAATTACCAAGACATTCGTAGCTATCACACCGCCATATGACACTAGTTCCATTGATGGTACACAGAACTGTGCCATACAGACAACATTATTATTATCTAAGTTCGTGATAAAGCAACAATGATGCTGAGATATAATTTAAATGATTGTCTCGGGCATTTGGTCTGGTCTAGTTAGGGGAGCTGATTTTTTTTCAGGGGGTATTTTCGGTAAATTTTTCGATTAGTTTTCAATTAAGCAATTATCTGAGCAAATACCACTTGATAAATTAGTGAATACACTCTCTGTGTCAGCTACATGTATGTGAAGTGAAGAATCCTGGAGACCCTGTGGAAAAGTGAATCTGCCATTCCTAGGTTATTGAAGTGTCCCCAGTACTCGCATGGCATGCATGGTTATCCATGTAGCAGCTGGTCAGGGTTAGTTTTCATGGGAATTGAAGGATGGCAGTCTCCAGCAGTGTTGGCTAAAGTAGTCCTGCTGAGAAAAGACCATAAATTTTCTGAGTGAGACCAGTTTTATATTACTGAAGGTCTGACCAAGATAAACAAATTCATCAATGCATAGGCAATTTGTTCTCTAAATGAAAAAAATCTATTCCAAATATTCTAAACTCAATTTGGGCCATAGTAGGCTCCATGATTAGGCTCAGCGCAGACATTCCAGGATGAGCAGATAGCTGCATAGATTAAATATCCCAATACATTATGGCTATTTAGTAATTCAAAATTATTAACAATATAAAAATATAAATCTATGTTAGTATTTACAGGTTATTTCCGGTAAACGAACATTTGTATAGCTGGTGAATATAACCATTGACCCTATATACTTGATCGGACGGGTAACACATTTTTTCTCGTTTGATGTGTATTTTCCCATCCGTGCCATCACTACCAGTAGGAAACAAAAAGCTCTTATCCAGTCTGCAGCTGTCTGATCAGAACTGATCGGACAAACTACTGGTCATATTGCAGTGCTGCCAAATTTCATTTTGGTCCTTCCCCATTTACCCAATGTTAAATATTGAAATAAATTCTTTGAGCCTCCTATTTACTCAGTGTTAATTTTTGGAAAAAAGTTCTGGAGGTCAGAGCGAATTTCTGGAAACTGGAAATATTTTAGTGAGACTTGTCAGGCCTGATATAGAACAGGCTCAGCCTGGTATGGCATGCCACGGAAACGGCCATACTTTTCTTTGTTGGTCGAACAATTTATTGCACAACTGCGGTTGGCACATGGCAAGATAAGGAAAAAACAAAATTTGTTGTTCGATTTGCACAATATTTTTGAAACTTAAGTCAGCTGATTATACATGTCCAGGATACGATACTTTTAAGAGCGCAAGCCAGATATATGATATACATGTAACATAATTTTTTGAGAGTTTGAGCCGAGTTGCAATTTCCATTATACTGCAATTTTACCAGAATCATTATGGAAACAAATATCACTCGGACTCCCTAAAGGGTTTATGTTTTATCTCATATATTATTTACTTTTTGTTTTATTTTTTCTGATTTTTTATTGTTTTATTTTTTGGTTTATTGAACTAAAGACCTTATCATTCCAGGGAGGGAACACCGTAAGGCGAGATAAAAACAGATAACTTCATTGGCTCATTCAAACGGGGTACTGTGACGTAATGTTTTGTGAATCTGGAAATTATCACCTAGTGATTGAAGTCAATCTTCTAAGAGAAATAAGTTAATGAAATGTGGTATTCCCTTACATGTAGCGGACTGTGAGATCATATGTGAACACATATTCAACTAAAGGTACTGAATACTACTTGCAGTACCATCTGTCAGAAGTTGGAGGGACGCCCTCCCCCCCCCCCCGCAAATCTGTAAATATGTTTTGTTCATTGCCATACTCTGTATTACTGATTCGAGCAATAAATATATTGATTGATTATTAGGCGGAGCCCCATGTTTTTTGTTTAGTGTTTACCTGGTTAATACCATTTCTCAACATCACCTGATGGTGTTGACAAGCCCTCAATACCATAAAAGGTGTTAGACCGACACCATATTTCTCGCTGTGTACCGGGCGGTTCGGGATGGTGTTTAGTCCCACCCCATTTGAAAAAATATGTCAGTGATACTGCCAGACATTTTGGTTGCATTTGCACGGTTATTATGAATAGGCGTTCCGGTAGATTGTTTGACAGGAGAGATCATAGCATACTCCACTGGTGTGAAAGGAAAGATGTGTCAGAAAGTAATGTCCCGTCTCATTTGTTTCTATTTTGGGATGATTTATAGTTAAAATTCAGGAACTAATGTCCTACTAGATTATTTAATAATCTTCATTCGTGAGCGGTCATCCTTTTATTTTACTGGCTTACTAATGGAGAAAATTACTGACAGTCCCATTTCTGACAAATGAAGAAATTCAACCCCATGCATCATTCAAAATGATTTGATCAGGATGATATAAGACAATCCACGAAATGAAAGTACAATCCGTAACTTATAATCCAAATTCCTCTAAAGTCAGATAAATCAGGCCTACCTTATTCCCCTCCACGAATGGTCTCATATGAGGTTGCAGTCCAGTCCAAACGAATGAACTAATCAATGTTACTGTGCTGTGTTCATTGTATTATTTGAATTTGTCTCCAGACAAGACTTTATCCATCCATGTAGTCCATCCCATGCAAGTACTATTTGCATAGCTTAATTAATTCTGGTGTATATACACAGGTCTAATGTGACATAAATTGCCCTGTTTGAAATGAAGACTTAACTATTCTGATCAAGAGCTGCTGTTCACATGGTGGCTTTCTGCACAAACCCCAGTATGATAAAGATAATCACCATGGTGACCCACAGCTGTTTTCAATATCAGCTTCTCTATCCTGGAACATGACCCCTGTATAAGGTTGAAGTTAAAAGTTCGAAAATCTAATAGCAAGTCACCTTCGCTTACCCAAGTCTAACACTACATGTATGGAACGTTAGTGTAGTGTTTAGCGTGAAAATGTTAAGATGATAGCAAGTGGACTAGCTTATAACCTACCACAACAAATGATTCATTGTAGGTGAGAGTTTTTTAATGAACATGGTATAAGCAATCAAGAAGTCAGCTAGATGCTAGCCAGTACAAACTTTCTAAAACTCATGTTAAAATGAATAGAATACCAAATTAATTAAAATTTGTAAATTTTAAATATAGCTGCCTCTTATAGGGTACGTTGGTGATACATACATTTGGAACAGATATTAATATGTTCTTTTCCAGGTCCTTTAACGTTAACAAACGTTCCATTCCGCGGCATTTGAGTTTATGAATGTATGTACTCGGGTACTTCATCGCCCCGCGATTGGCACTGGTCGTGCGAACAGCGATACCGTGCAAGAGGTTTTCCTCAACCCGCCCTAAACGTGATCGCCCTTGAACTAAAGGTAGGAATTTAAGGCAAAAGATGGAATAAACCATCCTATGTGGAACGAAATGGCTCTCCATAATCATTTTTCTTATCCCTTCAGCTACGGGGCTGAAACTTAAAACATTTCCTTCAATTATTCCACATCATATGATGTACCCAAAAGCCTTTGTATGAACCATTTGTGTACACACACGTAACTCACTATATTAATTATAGCCGAGTTCAAATTCCAGAAATTGATAATATGCACAGTTTGCACATAAACGTTAGTCAGTTCCACAGGTTTGGGTACACATTGTGCATATAATCAATTTCCGGAATTCAACTGAATTCAACCTTGTGGTTTTTTAAACTGGCAGATGATGGCATGTAGTTGTCAGTGTGCATTGTTTTATGTACAGGTAGCTTTCTATGGCTTTCATGTCAGCACCCCTACTACTCTCGAGGAGAGCAGGTTCCCACCCCCAGGGCGCCGAGCCACACACTCTATCTCCCAAACTAGCCCGCGCCCGACCCTCATATATTGTGTTTGAGTATATATACATCCAATATATCTTGAGACGAAAGTTGAACTTTGTGTGTAGTCAGCAATATTGGTATAATTTTGCCACCCGTCATTGACGTCAAGGAATTACAACTTCAGAGTGCCTCAATATATCAGGCACAGACCCATGTTTTTGTATTTGGTAAGTGGATCCCTTGTCTATAGATCTTGCTTGGAATTGTTTTTCGTGCCAATCCGCCTCGGGGTGGCGCCACCTGGGGGCCAAGTTAAAATTGCATTTCTAGACAATAAATTTCGAAAATCTTAAGGATTCTTTCCAAATTTAGTGTGTGGGTACCTTGCCTCAAGATCGGATTTGGGAATGTTTTTCGTGTTGATTCGTGTATAGTGGCGCCGCCCGAAAGCTAAAGCTAAATGTTTCCAGACAATAACTTTGAGAACCTGGACCGATTCATTCTAAATTTGGTGTGTAGGTACCTCGCCTCAATTTCTCGTTTGGCGTTGTTTTTCATGCCGATCCACAGATAGGTAGCGCCACCTGGAGGCAAATTTAAAATTATATTCCCGGATAATAACATTAAATCTTGAATGGATTCTTTCTAAGTTTGGTATACATATGAATACCTCACCTGAAGGTTTCGCTTGAGATTGTGTTTCTTGTCGATCTGCTCGTAGGTGGCACCACCTCTAGGCCAAGTTGACATTTTCAATTTCCAATGTAAATATCTCGGTTTGGTTTATTTTTATGCCTATTTGCCTCTACACGCCCCTACCTGTGGGCTAAGGTAAAATCGCATTTCCAGACAGTAACTGTTAGACCTGAACGGATTCTTTCAAATTTGGAATTTCTCACCATAACTTCTTGTTCTATAATTTACAAAAAGCTACTGAAAAAAAAGAACCTTTGAAACCTTCCAATTCATCCGGCATCCTAATGGTTATGTATTTACAGCAGATTATAACAGTTTGAGATTTAAGTGAATGTTTGGTATTCGAGAAAAACAAGATATATTTAGCAGTCCAAAACATAAACAAAATTGTGTTTCCTTCAATTAATACTCAAAATGCCTGGCGGGACTGTGCTCCCTTCTCGCCAATGTTGCACGTTCCGAGAGCTTCGAGCTACACTTAGTTGGACGAGTATGTCCCCACCCCCAGGGAATGAGTCGTTCCCTCTATCTTGGAAACTATTAGCCTCGCCCCAACATTCAAGTATTCCAGAAGCTTACATCATGTTGCAATTTTCGAACTCACTAACCCCAGGAGTATGTCCAGATCGGTTAACCCTACTTGGCTTCGATGGGGGGAGGGGGGAATGGTACCCCTACCAAACTTTCTGCGCTATCTCCGGAACGACAAAACATGGAGAGCTGAAACTCCTATACTTTATAGTTTATCATATTGGGTTCATTTTGAGCCTATTTGCATAACCCCCCGAGCAGAGGATCATGAGTCTTTCAAGATGGCGTCCACGTGGGGTACCAATGTTTCTTTTATATTTCTTCAAAAGTTTTTTCGCGACAATAAGTGGTCAAAAACTATTTCATTCACATAACATTAATATTTACTAATTTATCATGCAGTTTTTCGGAAAATCGGACTCAAAAATCGACCGAAAAATTCCGTTTTAAAATGACGTCACCGTGACGTCATTAAAGAGACCATCTCGGATTTTTTTAAACATTTTGTGGTAGATCTTGACCCAAGGGTATAGTGTGGTAAGTTTCAGCCCTCAAGGGGTAAGAAAAAAAAATTAAGGGGGAGCCATTTCGTCCCCCCCCCCCCAAGCCAGGATACGTCCCAAATATCCAAGGCCAGTTAGAGTTGAACAGTGAATAATACATGTAGCAAAGATCCTGTATGTTTTTGTGTATATCAATAGTCCAAACCTCGTCCAGTGCTTCAGTTGAACACCGTCGCCCTCCTCCCCGTCTCATTTACGCACACGTCACATACTGTCCATAATCTAAACATTCACACAAAACAAGTGTTGTTATGAAATATAGAAGTGAGTTTGCTGAATAATTCTTTGCTCTTATGGGAAATACATGTCCTCAAAATCAAGACACGCTTCATTTCTTATAATTAATACGATCAAATTGAAACCAAAAAAATGAGTGTTTTCAAATATCTTTGCTTCATGATAATTAGATAAAACATCCAGTATATCAGCAACGCAGCAGGGTGCTTTAGCCTGGGTTGATAAATTATAACCTGATAAAAGTCATTCTCATCGGAATTTGATCAAAACTGATCTCTACTTCTGACAGAAACGCAATTCCCAGATGCGTATCTAGACCTAGATTCTGGGGTATAATATACCCCCCTTAGCATAGAAGCGAGCTTCTAACAAAAATGCCATACTTTAATATGGCCCATGTGGTCAGACAAAGTTCATGACCTGATAACATGTGTTTGCAGTTAGTGAATGAAATTATCACTGCACAGTCAATCTTAACGACACAGTTGAGTCGATATAGTCAGTGAATAACGTTAAGTTAGTGCATGGAGCCTACTATGGCTCCATGGTTAGTGTAGACGTATGCACAATATACGAGACATTTCAACATAATATCATTGATTCTGGAAGTGGCATGATACTAGTACCGGTACGTGAAACGGATAAGAATAATTGTTCAGGTACGTGAAATCGGAACTAACTTATGCATGTATTCAGCAGTTCCTATTTACTGGTAACTGGTCCCTGCAGTATGGCAAGCCGTTTCAGTATTTAATCGGTTATTACACATATGTTGAAAACTTTTGCACATATGTCAAAAAGTTTTACACATATGTATAAAACTTTTACACATATGTATAAAAGTGCGGATTTATTCCACATATGTGTAAAAGTTTTATACATATGTGTAAAACTTTTTGACATATGTGCAAAAGTTTTCAACATATGTGGAATAGTTAATTTATTTCACATATGTGTAAAACTTTTGCACATATGTGTAAAACTTTTCAACATATGTATAAAACTTTTACACATATGTATAAAACTTTTACACATATGTCGAAAAACAGTTTATTTCACATATGTGTAAAACTTTTGCACATATGTGTAAAACTTTTACACATATGTATAAAACTTTTACACATAAGTGAAATAGTTAATTTATTTCACATATGTGCAAAACTTTTGCACATATGTCTAAAAGTTAACACTTCTGTCGTAAGCACCGACTGCTCCCTGGTATCGTTTTGGCGCCTTTTTCACAAGCAAAACAATGGAGCCGATCGGACAAGTAGTCAATCAGGCTCTCAATGCTATAGAGTCGGCAAGAATTGACAACGCAGATGCTGATGACTTTCAGCCTGGTGTAAGAGCACAAAACATTGTCCATAACACCAGAGATTTGTTCAGACGACGAAGAAGACGAAGAAGCAGGGGAAGTCAAGGGAGACAGAGAGCCACCAGCAGCAGCAACAACAACAACAACGACAACAACATCAACGATGACGGAACAAGCGGAGCTTCCGGAAGTGCAGGTGGGCACTGGCTACGGCCAACGGGGTGACTGATGTAGGGGCAACGTTTTGAAAGTTGTGTCACATGAAAGAGTCTCTTCTTTTTGTGTATTTTGCATGAATATAGTATATATTTTTTATCATTTAGAAAGTGATCGTATAACAGTATTTTCGTTATTTTGGGATAACACTATCTTTAGAATAGGCCGAGTGGTTTAGATCGCCTACATACAGTGCTGGCGATTAGGTGCCTGACTCTGGGGTCGCTGCTTCGAATCCCGCATGGGACTCGACCAAACTTTCAGCACCAGAATTTGTGCTATTCTAAGATAGTGTTATCCCAAAATAACGAAAATAATGAATATAGTAATGTCATATATCAAAATGTTCCTTGTGCCACGGAGAATCCTAGCTCTGGTATAGCCTTGTTCCATACTACGTGAGAACGTTATCACGTACCGTAGTATAGAATAAGGCTATACCAGAGCTAGGAGAATCCCATCAATCATAACAGACATAACACGGTTGACATATCTAAATAATATATATAGCCCTCGCGAGGACTATATATTATTTAGCTAGGTTGATAACCTGTCCTGATACCACCCGGTATAATTCAGGCATTCGTGTTTAGAATTAAGTATGCGAGCTAAAAATAGCCCACATCAAAATATTTAGGAGAGGGTATTCGAAAGTCAGTCGAGTGGTTGCAATATAACATGCTGGGGAAAATACCTTAATCGAGGTATTATACCTTGATCGGGGTATTATACCTTGATCGAGATATTAGCCTATACCTCGATTGGGGTATATGGCTATGTCAACTTCAGTTTTTATATATTTATGGAAAATGTGGACATTCACACATATGCCGGACTGCATGAATCTTTCAATAGCATCCATTGCTTCATTATTCCATGATTTTGTTGGCAAAGTATTGCTTCGTTTTATGCGACTAATCATTCAAATTAGCCACTTCAATATTTCAAAAATGAAACATGGCTTCAAATGACCTATTCGGTGAAATTTATTCTGTAAATGAAAATAGCATGGGGTGGCATTCTTCCATATCAAGGTCATGCACAAATTGCAGGATTTGAGAGGCAATGCCTAGTTAATAAATCAAGTTTAACTGACAGATACATAATCTAACCTGCTAGCATGTGCACATAAAAAACAGACCTCTGCTCTGGGTATTATGACCGTCACCCTGCCATGTGTATGCATGCTGGGAGATTGTGCATTGCATCAGACAATTTAATCAAATTTATTCTTCAGTCAGTGCATCTACATTCATGCAACATGGATATGACTTTGAGATGGAAGTATGCCATCACAGGCCATTTTCATTTACATAATAAATTTCACTGAATATGTCCTTTGAAGCCATGTTTCATTTTTGAAATATTAGAGTGGCTAATTTGATTGATTAGTCGCATAAAACGAAGCAATAAGTTTCTGTGAAAATCATGGAACAATGAAGCCATAGATGTTGTTGAAAGATACAGTCCAGAGTATGCGTGGATGTCAACATTTTCCATAAATTGACAAAAACTGAAGTTGACATAGCCCTATACCCCAATCGAGGTAGGCCTATACCTCGATCGAGGTATAATACCCCGATAAAAGTATAATACCTCGATCAAGGTATTTTCCCCAACCTGTATAATAGTATTAATACAATATAAAATATGACAGTTTACGCGAGCTAAAAATCACTCGTGACATGAATCACAGGGGCTTGTAGTTGGGCGGTTATTAATTATAATAGAGTAGGAGGAGAGTATATATAAATATTAATATCATAATTAATAACCGACCAACTACAAGCCCCTGTGACATGAATTTACGTGAGTGTTTGCGTGCAGGTGAGCTATCACTCATGAATGCTAAACATGATGAAGCCCTGGACTAAATAAATATCCACAAAAACAAAATTGTGGTGCTGGTACGATATTTTTATTTTTTTATACTTTATCAGACTCAGTAATTGTCAGTAGTCTAGAATTTTTTGTTTACCTGACATGTGTCAATTGGCAATAAATTATGCAGCTTCTTTTAGAACCAGGCACAATCAGAACCATCTTCACGACGTCAAGGTTTCTATTTGTGAGCCAAAGGCGAACCCTTGACCATCTTGCATAACAGATCGCGTTCCGCCCACATTCCAGTTTCGTGACCTAGAAAAACTGTGCTAATGGTCAAATATGTTAGGGTTTTACTTCCGCTGCTATTCATCGATACCGAATGTAAAATATTTAATCCAGGCACGCATAACAATAAAATATTAATGGAAAGATCAGTGATCTCCCCTACTATGTATAATGAATGAGTAATCATTTCGACAGTTTTTGAGATGAAAACGAAGTTATGCATATGGTTTTTTTTGTATGAAAATGAATAAAAATTGAGGTTTTTTGAGGTCATTGAACGATCAAAATCTTGAAAAATTAAGTTTTTTTTTGTTCTTTGAAAGACAGACCTTGAAAAATTGATTTTTTGTTTTGTTTGAAAGATAATAACTTGGAAAATTGAATTTTTCAAACTTATTTTGACTTTATTGAAAATTGAGTTTTTTTTATTTCAAAAATTGAATTCTATTTTCAGCGACACTGGATCGGGACCCCAGAGGAAGAAAAAGGAAGGCAACTTGTGCTATTAGTATATGCCTTTTGGCAAAAGTTAATGAAGACTTTGTGCCTCCAGCAAGTGAATTGCGAAGGCTGCAGCGAAACAAACTTGGTACGGTACCAGGGGTATATTCTCTTCATAATAACGGACACACGATAATTAAATATTTAATTTAAAGGTCGTGTGTGTTTTATTTTGTACCTATCATAACCTCTTTCACAGATTTTAAGAAACATTGATTCCAGCCTATATTTTGAGGCTGATGACATCTTAAATTATGTAAAATGTGTATTGATCTGACTGTCGTAAACAGTGTCAATGTCATTTGGGTGATTCTTGGATTATATACCAAGTCTACCTGAAGAAGTCAAGGGAAATAAACAATGATAAATTGGTATAGTTTTCTACTTGGTTGATGGGAGCCTACAACAAGGAAAATTCCCCTCCTCACCTGAACACCTACATGGGAGAACTTTCAGATGGCTGAAGTATTATTCCTACAGTGTTAAAGAAGAATAGTGGCAATTGGCAGAAGTCTTAAAGCAACTCCAGTAAACAGGGGGAAGGGGCTGGGGGCCATAGGGAGGGGTATATTGTCGCTAGGTTCGTGTGTGTAAGTGATGGATTGGATAGAGGTTCAAGAGGGTGTTGGAAACCTTTTTGTTTATCAATCTTGAAATGAATTCACAAAAAGAGATGATTTTGATGTTCAGTTTAATCCTTCTGAGATCAGTAAACATGGTAAATGCTTTCTGTAATTTCCTCAACAGAACACTGAACAGTTCTTAGATGTCATGTTTTCATCATTGCAGGTCGTCCCATCCAAGAACTACCAGATTTACTGGAAAGAGATTTTAAAAAGTCTGTAATAGAACGTTCTTTTACACTGGAAGAGCTGGAAGATTTTATTGTCAAGGGTTTTCCTAATGTTTCACTCAGACACTTCGGATTCACATATGCTGTGGCTGATAAAGGTCGTCGTCTACACAAGTGTGAAGATGTTGTGTCAGTGACGGCACTATTGGAGAAAATGAGAGGAGGAAAACTCTATATCATTCCGAAGAGGGATATTATTCTACCTCTGCAAGTAAGAATATGTTTATTAGCAATCTCATAAACGCTCCCTCATGTCGTATGTCGTTGTAAGATCTTATCATCTTGAAGTGAGCATCCATCAATCATGATTTCCCTACTGGTCTGATTGAAGGGCATGAAGGGTTCATAGACACTGTCACACACCGACATGGTCAAATATCTTTTGATGTTACATCTGTGCAGACAGTGGCATCATCTTAATTCATAACACACAGGGGATTCATGAAATTGAATTTGAGTAACTCCCAGAATTGAAAAAATGGAAGAGGGTAATGGCATCCTCCCTCCTTGACAAGTTGATCAGTCGAAGTGCACAAACATAGTAACTCGGGCCTTCAAGTGCCTCCTATATTTTCCTATATTTTTGAGTCATTC
The DNA here is from genome assembly GCA_036873755.1 of Hanleya hanleyi. Taxonomy (NCBI): domain Eukaryota; kingdom Metazoa; phylum Mollusca; class Polyplacophora; order Lepidopleurida; family Hanleyidae; genus Hanleya; species Hanleya hanleyi. Next base: position 19,488 of record JAVTVY010043922.1, read on the forward strand.
GTATATTTTCCTATATTTTACTCAAAACCTATAACTGACACATCATTATTTAACGCCATGTTAAACATTGCTGAGATGAGCTGCTTATGCCACGGCATTATTATTTACCTCGGCAATTGCTGATTGCTGAGGTGAATTGTGTGGGCTGGAGTCTGTGTTGAAACTCAAAGTATGCGCACCTTGAATCAAGCATTGGAAAGTGCATACAACAAGGTTCGTACATCATGGAAAAACCTGGAAAGTCATGGAATACTTAGACATTGTGGTAACCAAAGCCATTAGAACCGCTTTTACCAGATTTCGTATGTCATCTCATCGATTAGAAATTGAGATGGGTAGATGGAAAAGGCCCATTAAAACTCCACTAGAGGAAAGGAAATGCTCTGTGTGTGACCTGTTAGAGGACGAACTGCACTTTATTTTAATTTGCCCTCTGTATGATATGCAACGTGAACGGTATATACCCGAGTATTACTGGAGGCACCCGACTTTTGAAAAGGTAATCTTTTCTGACTCGGTGACAGTTATTAAAAATTTGTCACTGTTTATTACAAAATCGTTCAAAGTGAGAAATATGCGTATTTATGGACATTAATTTAACGACTTCCTCCCAAACATTGCCCCTTATCTGCGAAAAGTCGGGAGCAGGACCGCTAGGAAGTCGCAATTTGTTCTTTCCTATCAATTACGCTAGCTGGACGGCATATTCCTACTGAAAATAATTTATTGAACACAGATTTGCCAGAAATAAAAGCAAAATGAACTAAATATTTTTGATAGATAATATATAACGTTGTACTTTCAAACTGACCTGAATGAAAGAGAAAACTCAAATACTGGCGTACGTACATGTACGTCTCAGTGTTGAAATTTCACCAGCTTGGCCTGGACTAACAAATTATTTCTAACAAATTATTATCGTTGTCTAAATATTTATTCATTCTGTGCATAGAGGGCCTATATATAACGTCCATACCAGTATGTGTTTACAAGTCGACCTTGTTCCATGTTGGACGGTTCATTATCATATGTTTCAGATTCGCTTTCACTCTGTTCCATCTCATTTCGGTCGTTTGGTACGTGTTCAAACTGATACGGCAGAACGTCGAGATGTCCATTTATGTCGTCTGTATATAGATCATCATCACTGGCATATTCCTCCATGGTTTCGAATCGTTTTCGATTAATTATACAGCGATATACGCAATGAAGTAATCGCAAATCCACAGCTTAATATATAGCGCTGACAGCTATCTACAGGAGACGCTCGCCTGTCTGACGTCACAAGGTCACGTGACGCCTAAGCTCATTAACGGTTTAACTGGCGGAA
>JAVTVY010043923.1:0-22044 GCA_036873755.1 Hanleya hanleyi
GGTGTTATATATGGATAATTTATTATGGCCATAATGTATTGCCTGGCTATGGTGCACGCGGCCCCCAGTATCAAGATAACTCCGCTGCAACTATACCCTTTTTGTAGTCAGAAGAATGATTTGGCCTCTACTATAACATCGTGTCATAGTACTTGATGAACTAGTAGTTTAACCCTATCTGGCCTGGGCTTTTAGGACCTGTCGTGGCCTGTGGGGCCGAAATGGCCCCCCTAGTTATTTTTCTTACTCCTACAGCTAGGGAGCTGAAACTTACCACATTATACCCTTGGGTCAAGCTCTACCAGAAAATGTAAAAAAATCCAAGATGGCCGCTTTGATGACGTCACAGTGACGTCATTTTAAAAAACGGTATTTTTTGGTCAGATTTTCAGAATTTTTTATTTATGCAATTTCTTCGCAAAAACAGCATGATAAAGTAGTAAATATTAATGTGATGTGAAATAAAATAGTTTTTGCTAACTTTTCATCGAAGAAAAGCCGAAACTTTGAAGACATATGACGAAAACATCACTTTTCTGGGACCCCACATGGCCGCCATCTTGAATTTACCCATGATCCTCTCCTCGGGGGGTCATGCAAATAGCCTCCAAATGACTCCAATATGATAAACTATAAAGTCACGGAGTTTCAGCTCTCTATTGTTTGTCGTTCCAGCGATAGCGCAGAAAGTTTGGTAGGGGGGGCATTTCGGCCCCCCGGAACAGGTAGGGTTAAATACATCACGAAGAGAAACATGTTGTCATCTTCATACCCAGCAAACACCGTCAGTGCCGAAGCATTGTTCTCCCCAGTCTTGCTGATTAAACTTGGTACTATGATTGCATGAGTCAAACCGAGTAATTATAATAATATATCATCTACTCGCATATCTGCAATTGTAACGGGAGGGGTGTAGTCAACACGGAGTTAAGAGTTCTTTTTCCTTAATCCTGATAACTGTCCCTTTGTCTTTCCTTTCATTGCGTTTGATGGGGCGTTTGATGTTGATCTGGTGATGTCATGATATTTCAAGTGTAGAACTCAGATGCACAGGGGATGATATTTTATGGACATGGATGAGACATAGGCAAACAAACGTAAGAAACGAAACATTTGGATGAAAGAATACTTGTCGGAGATAAGAATTTTGCGAAAGAACATCATGATGTCTTGCTGTCGTCACGGAAAACTGCATCACCTTTAGCTATGGCAGTGAAGCAATTGTGTTGTTTATTGACCATTTTCTAGAGACCATAGCTCTCTAGATTTGTATCTAATACCGCTTATGCCGGTGCTAGGGGCCGTGTGGTCATGTAATCCAAGTTGCCACATGCACAGATACAATAAAAGCGTACCTGAGACACAACACATATCACGACTCGTTAGATTCTTGTTATGTGCTTTAGAATAGGTTAACCAGAAGACTATACTGTGAAGTCATGTGGCTCTGTCAGTATGTCGGCACCTCTTCCCACTTCTCTTATATGCGTTGTAATGCATGTTTGGAAATGGTGCAATATGACTGTCGAACAGAAAAGTTGTTTTAATTATAGGGGCGGAAACGCCTTAGTGGACGACGGTTGAGTAATGCCTGTCGCGTCTTTTGCCATTCAATTTATGTCATTATCCAGTGCACTACCAGCGTCTTTTGCCATTCAATCTATATTTATTATCCAGTGCACTACCAGTAGGTGCTATCTGGTGCTCGCCAGGAGCGACTAAGCAACTGCTGGAATACTAAATTGATAATGTCACTGTATTGTAAATACTAAATGATGGGTACACGCCGTGTATATGTAGACAGCCGTCTTTTAAATTGTCTCCCACAATAATCAAATGATAATGGCAGCTGTCCTAAAAGTATTCTCATTAAATTGATTAAGTAATATAGTACAATAGATATCTGAAACACAGAGTGCTGAAACGACCCCTAGACTCTCCTCAGCAGATTCCATTCTTCCAATCGAGGAGTTGTGATGTGTTAAATTTCTGTTGTTGACGTCATTCAAGTGTTTTCTTGAAAATCTCTGCTTATGACACTATTAGCATCGAGAATGAAACACACACAGAATGAATAAATAAATAAATAAATAAGTTCGTTTCTTCCAAGAGAGAATTGTTGAACATGTCTGCTTCTATTCTTTCAATCGAGGAGTTGTGATGTTTTAAATTTCTGTTGTTGACGTCATTCAAGTGTTTTCTTGAAAATCTCTGCATATAACACTGTTAGCACCGAAAATGAAACACACACAGAATGAATAAATAAGTAAATAAATAAGTTCGCTTCTTCCAAGCGAGAATTGTTGAACATATCCTTCTCACTGAGTCCAGGAAGATATCATGATGTTCCTTCACGGATGAATGTCCATGCATGCGATGATACGCAGTTGTGGTATTTCGTTTGTTTGGAAATTCATTTGGTTGAATGGGCACCGTATCTTTAGTCGTCACTACCAAAACATCGTGATGGAATAAAGTAGCTTGCGTTTCTGTAAACTTTCATTCTGCGCTCAATTGGAATTAGATGTCCATATAGTGTTCAAGTTCTTTCTGTTACCGATGGAAACTTGTCCATGGACAACGACTGCATGCTTGTATCTATGGTTTGATGTAGCTCAATCAGGCAGTTCCATAAGGTCTATGGCGGCCATAAATACATATCGTTCCGACAACCCACTAAACCTGGTCTGAGCTGAATCGACACACAAGCTATGAAATATTTGCAGCCGTACTCGAGTTCAAGTTACACAAAGCCCCGACAACTTCTTTCCAGTGTTGCTGAGACACACAGGACAGCATTTGACGCAAGCACTGCACAATGTAATGAACATCTCCTGGGATACTAACGCGTTTAACAGACAGGAGGCAACCATGGCGCTTTTCGTCGATCTAGAGAACTTCCCGAAAGACATAACAGCGATGGAAATCCACCAGAGCCACCAAGGAAAACAATTCTTAATAGAATTATATAGGGCTACCACAAGGGTCGGACATATCTCAGCTGTTATCCAACGCATTTATAGAAGACTTACATGTAGCCTGTTCCAAAACAAAGTTTGCTGATGACGGAACTGTAACTGAAACCGGAAATAACCTCACCACGCTAGCTAGGAAACAGACAGGGAATGTGAAGAAAGTTAACGGCTGATTCAAGAATGGCGAATAAAGGTCAATATTCCAAAAACAAAGTCTTTTATTGAAAAATCACATCGAGCGAAGAGATATGAAGGACAGTGGTCATCGCTGACTGAATGAAACTGCAGTACCACCAATGTTCCAAATACCACCCATGTCCCAAGTTGCTCGTTATATGTACCTGGCTGAACAGCCTAATCTCGATCAACAGGCAGACTATGTCCAAAGGAATGCTAGTAAGGCATTGGGGATAAAGACAGAACGGCGAATAAAATGGCAAATGCTATAAAGAAAGCTTAAAGAACGGTAGAGACAGCCAAACTGCTTGACTCAGGACATAGACAGTCAACATATAAATGCACCAAGGATAAGATCCATGGAACAGTGGTAGAGACGGTCGGGGTTTTCTGACAAGGAACGCGCCATCCACAATGCATATGCCCAAACGGTCCATCTCCGGAGCAATGTCTTCAAGCCACGTCGAGACACCCAATATTAGTCAAACTGAGGACATATAGAGCCAAGCTTGACAATGAAATTTCCCTGAACTTTGCATGTGACAAGGAAGAAACGATTACCCATGTTTTACTCCACTGTCCAAATTATGACAACACTAACTCCGAGTGAAGCTAAATGACCGGTATTTTATTAGTGGAAGAAGACATAAAGAGGACAATGCAAGGAAAAATGACGATGTAAGAAAATAAAATTTTGAGGTTTGATCAGGACAATTCAACTAAATTTTATAATCCGAAGAAAATGAGACAAAGTAAGAACGCATTTTCTTGAACAATAACGTTGTGATTGGAACTAGAATAAGCTAAAATTTCTTATTAAAAAAAATAAAACAATGATAGAAAAGTATAGTTGTTTGATCAAGACAATTCAACTAGAATAAGTTTAAATTCCCCATTGCAAGAAAATGTAAGGCATCTGGATCATAAGGAAATAAAGTAAAAAATCCAAGAAAATTTAAGATAAGAAGCAAAGAAGTTAGTGACTATGACTAAAAATTTTCTTGATGAGGATTTTATTTTTTACTCTGAGGGATCCCTTTTCCCTTTTGTCCAGAAAGAAAGGATAGGAACACATATGTTGTTCCCTGCGTGGAGCGGCTTAACTAAACTTAATCATTAATAACTGAGTTGTTGTAGTCGAATTGCAATGATGTGAGATGATCTAGTCAAACTGCATCGAGTTGCAGTAGCCGTTTATTTATTTTGAATACGATGTTCGATGGCTATAATATATTGTTCTCGGATTCGAACTCTGGTCTGTTAAACATAAAGGAACAAACTCAAGGAACGTGCTAATGTGGTCAAATGCTGAAAGAGTTGTTCTTCATTAGGACTTAACAAACGATCATTTGTTTCATTATTGGATAAGATCATGGCTAACGTTTATTAGGTTCCCCAGAATTAGTAAAATTAACCTCCATTATCTTAGTCTGAATCTATATTCTGAGGTTATTTATAATAATCCGTCGCTCTTGACGTGGAATGGGCTTTTTTAGAACACAAACTGTGCTTTGGGAGAGTATTCAACAACGATGTTTCCGTGACCAGCCCGTAACGTGTCCTATGTAGAACATGGGATTTCCGCTGCTGCCTGATTTTGCAGGTATGAATCGAAACATCCTAATAATACGGAAGTCACTAAACGTTATTCATCATAATATCAAATAATAAAAAAAACTGAGCATATAATATTATGTTATTAACCAAGTGTTTCCATATTGGCCTTGTTATAGGTCCGAGGTCTGTCGTATTCGCTCGAGGCCGCAGGCCGAGGGCCAATACGGCTGACCGAGGATCTATAACCGGGCCAATATGGAAACACTTGGTTTATGACATTTTTATTATATAACTCCCCAATTCAACAATCTTTTGTTTTTCCTCGATTATAATACATGTATCAAGGAATATTTTAGTACAGCGACTCCCCAAATCAGGATATATATTTCTTCCTTGACAGTAGCCTTATTTACCACGATTAATGTGGTTTCGATGTACCACTATAAAGTAGATTCTCTCTACAGTAGCGATAATCGACGGCGATAATCGGGACGGTGAATAGGCCGATCATCTTCAACCTGAGCGGGGTTCGTCAACGTATAAAACGGGAGTCGAGAAGATAGAGGCAGATGAAATTTTAATCATACAATATATATCATGAAAGTAATATACTAATTTTATTTGATGAGAATGGCGAAGCAAAATACAACCTTGAAATATGGTGAATTGATCCCAATCCAGTCCCGACTTGGGAATCGAAGACCTACGGAGACGCTAGTTTTCAACATCATCGTCCAGGCGGTTCGTTCACATCTAATTTCTATCGTATCCATCTACACGTGATTAGCTCTTCTAGCTGCAAATATGGCATCATCTTCTGTCATAAAGTATCACTGTAGTCATAGCTTCGTTCATCGGTGCACTGTTGTAAGTGTTGGATCACTGTTTTGTCGTTTGCGATGTACTTGGCGAGTCGATGTCACGCTCGCGTCACTATAGTCTATTTCAGTATGACTCACCACATTTGATTTCAAGGGTTTGTGTACCGATTCGGATAGATCTATTGAAAATTATCACAGAAGGTACTGAATATCCGTTCAAAGTATGAGAATACAGTGACATCATTCGGAGAAGATCACGAATCGAGTATCATTCAGCCTCAACATCGCCATGTTGAAAGTCATATTGGCCCGGGTCATATTGGCCCTGTTTTCCCGTATTGGACTAGCTTTCCCATATTGGACCGCCTTCCTCATATTGGCCCGATTTGGTGGCCATATGAAGCAGGCCGATTTTCTTGTATTGTGTTCATATCAGAGATAGTTATTTAATAATGCGAGATATTCTAACCGCGAATAGCGACCTTTCGTAGAGAGGACGTCATGTTATACCCTGAAGTCGATGGTGTTCTGCTAAGAGGGTCTATAGATAATAAAGAACAATAACTCCTTCAATATTTCATCACATTAGCTAATAGGAGTTTTCTCCCTTTATTATGAACTTACCACAGTTCAAAGATATACATTTTCATATCCACCTGATTCGACTGGAAGAAAACTACTGACAGTCCAGATCGAACATCATATTCGGACCTATCCTTTTTTTAGACAGAAGAGAAGAGGGACTATTACAATTCAAACATAGCCCTTTCTATGGAAAAGTGTACCAGAGGGCGTATGGCCTATTATGATAATAATGTGTATTATAATAATCTTAGAATTCCACTCAATGTCACAGAAGATCATTACAGCAACTGACCCGACAATGGAAACTACCAAGCATATGTATTCCAGTTTTCTCAAAAAGGATGTCAAAATCAGATATAGATGGCAGAACACGGTCATGGCGGCCAGTTTCTCTGGATCGGTATTTCAAAGCATGTTTCGGATTCTTCTCGCTCCAGTTTTAGTGGCTGTTGCAAAGATATGTGCTTATGACCCACATATAAATAATGGAGCAGGTATAATCAACGCCTGATTGAGTTACATTATACCATAGATACAAGGCGATATTCTTTCTATGAATTGTTGGATGTAACAAGTCATATTCCCCCTATTTTCTAGGCAGAGATACACTCGTTCATGCTTACACAGGCAAGCCGCTGACAATCATTACCGCTCAATAATGGTTGGTTACTGGTTGGTGGAATATTGATTGGTACTGGTAGGTAAAGTTCCCTTGCAGTACCGGGCAGTTTGCAACTGAGCAGTATCGTCCGGCAACCAACTGGGTAGCGATTGGTCACCCATTGGATCCTATGAATTTTCTACTGATTGGCTATCAAGCAGGTACCAATCGGTTACCAATCAATTGCCGCTACATTACCAATCCAATTTACCACACGTAAACTATCCCTTTCTGGACAGTAATATTCCACTGGGACCTGCATATGGCGTATACATATCTCGCCTAGTAGCATTTGCTAGATCCTGTGTTAAACGTGACAATTTTAATCAGCGTCACAATACATTATTGCAGAAACGTAGAAAACAGGGGTATGCCACCAAGCCTCTCCACTCAAAGTTCCTCAAATTGCGTTACGTTTCGTAACTTGTATCTAATTCCGCTTAAACCGGGACCATGCAGGGTCCGTACGAACCCATGTATTCCAAGATCCGCATAGCGTTCAAACACGTATGAATAGGGGTGAGTGAGTGAGAATTAGGGTTTCACGTCGTTTTCAACCTTGTTTCAGTCATATGACGACGGTGCCGACATGTGCCAGAACACGAGAGTGCTCGCAGTTCCTATTACCCTGGACACTGATCAGTCCAGCCAGTACAGCACTCGGTCACCCATCTCAGTATTGACCGAGCTTAACGTAGCTTAACTTCGGTGATCTGACGAGAATCGGTCTGTCCAACGCCAAAAACCGTACCCGTTCGTATGAACAGTGTTAATCAAAGCGTGATCGATATACATCATACTCTAGATATTGACTCATGGATACGAAATTCATAAGGATTAAGAATATTGATCAGCGATACGGATTTGATATTCTTGGAACATCACGATGCCTTACCGGTGTGGAGGCTAAGAATGTCCCGTGCATAGAAGTGTCCGTAGGACAGTCTTCATCTCCAGGATAGGGTTGTCTTTAGGAAGGAATGAAATGTCCTGGGGCATAACTCCGTGTTTGTAAGTGTCCTATAAGACAATTATTCTATTTGACCCACTATTATGCACATGCATTGGGCACCTTTAGAAATCTGTGTTGGGAGCTGTCGAGGCCATAGCGCTGTGGGTAAGTATGTTGGGATAGTCAGCGTCCAGAATGACGGGTATTGAGCTCGACATTGTGCAGGTTCGAACCCGGCCCGGACTGCCCTTTTTTTTCCTTTTATCTTACACTTTTATCTCCTTTTCTCACATGGGTAATTTAGTTCAACACGTTCATCATTACATCATTGTTTAATACACATTCATACATTCAAGCGTTAATAACTAATAAAAACGATTAATCAATATTACTGTGATTAATTATATATTTTTGTCGTTTACTATGTAAGAGTTGGTTGTACTTTAGTTCTGTAAGCAGGATATCATTATGGATTGATATTTTGCTTCATGTCCAATGGCATGTGATCTAGTATGTATAATTATTATTGCCATGCAGTTTAACCCTAACAGCCCGGGGTAAAATGACTAAATGTATTATGGCTAACCTTGGGTCACAAATGTGTCACTCTCCATAAGCCACACTCCAATCAAAAGGGAAGAGACAATTCGAACGATTATTTTGATGACATCGTCATGACGCTATCTTGTCAGAAGGTAATTTGTATGCGATTCGTTAACTATTATATTGTCTAAAACAGTGATTATGATATAATTGATCCTTGTGAAAATGTAGATACCGTGCCACTGTTATATATCTTCCGGTCGCAATACTTGTACCAGTCGCTAATAAATTGTATAATATTATAATCCCTATTTTCGTTGCGTACGCTCTATGACAGGTGAAACATATCTCACAATCTCACAGTACTTTACACGTTTGTTTTGCAAATAAATTTATTGTTAATCAATAATTGTGTACGCTTTGAGTAACATGGCAGTGTGACTAACGTCACAGGACCTACGAAGTACAGTAGGCATTAGGACTCGAACGCGAACTGAACTCTTGGAAATCCCCACACCCAGTTGAAATCCTGCATATATTAAGATGGGCACTGCCCAAGTCAGAATCGCCAGTGATTTTCATCAAAAATCACCAGAAATTTTCATCAAAAGTAGTTCAGCTCAGAACTTGTTGGTAACAGTCTCCTAATGCGCCTTCATTCCAAAATAAATAACACTCGCCGATTTAATTTTACAATTTTCTAATTAAAGGAAACAGATTGAATAATATAGGTTCAATAGATTTCAAGCTTTACGTGTGAAAATACATTTACATCTCTTTAATGGTTTTCAGTGCCCTTGTACAGGATCAAAACAACTTTTTGAATCACATTATTTTCCCAACAATACGACAATTTTTTATATATATCACTATAGTAGAAAGGTAGCATTTATGTAGTTTACGGTAATTCAACTCAAGACCAACACCTTCTATGCACAAGATAATAATGATTCTATGTCATTCTCCTGAGCATAACCGGTACAAAGACGAATAAATAGCATCTCTACATCACGTTGTTATCTAGATATATGAGACAACACATTTTGGGCATCGGCAATCTGATGAATGTACTATTCCGGTTTTCTTGTTTCACATTATATTCTATGGCGGTTGATCGTGATTTTCTTCATTGATAAACGTTAAACCACCTAGCTTTAACTAATTCTGCTAGGCTGTCTTCATTCAGACTGTACAGCCTACACAGTCCACAGAAAATACACCGCACATTCTTGTACTCCCAGCCTGATCACATTTGATGGCAAGTTTAGCGGGCAGTTTAATGTCTAAGCTAGGAAATGTTCCAGGACCACTGTAATTTGATGTGACAAGCAGCAGAGTAGAAAACAGCCTTATCTCAGTGGGCTTGGATATAAATCACTGTTAAAAACCACAAGGCTCGATAGAGCCTCTCTCTGTGTTTGTTCCAAGGACAAGCCTTAATGACTTTTAAATCCACTGATAAGGCTTCATGGTCATAAAAGGAACATGATACTGTTAAAGGCCACGTGGATGGTATGTATCTATTACAATATACTGAAGTGTTAATTATAAATCTAATTTTAATCAGAATTATTTCAGATCAGAACTTGCTGGTAACAATGCCCTAATGCACGTTCATGCCAAAAATCAAAGTTCTAATGTCAACGGTTCTCCTTATTTTGCCGACGAAAGGATTCAGATGGACTGACTCACTCACTCATTACCGGACAATTTGCGATCTGTAGCCTACTTCGTAGGAATACCAAAAGTATCCGATATGATACTGAAGTATTGGATTGATCGGAATCTAAAAGTCTGAAATGTTATGCTTAAAGCTATGTTTGGTTACGGCGTTCTTATATGTGCCAATCCGCCACACTAAACATTCTCGTTAAGGACAGAGCTTGTTCATATTTACCCTAAATTTTATAACAATGGTGTGCCATCCTCATCATAATTAAACAAGACAAGAAGTTAATTTCATGCCCGGATGCGACCCAAGATCTTACCATCATTCTATATTTACACCTTTTTCCTGCGCATCTAAGATAATGTAACAAGATGATAACTTCGCTCTAAATACTCTGTACGAAAAGTATCAATGGTACACATTGTGAAAAAAGCTCAGACACCTCATTTGTGTACCAGAGATACACATATTACGCAACATTACGATTGTTACACTCCTGATTAGGCCTACTGGTAACAGATTAACGTGGGCATGGCCAAGGCGTCTCTGTGTAGCGTTTCAGACGTTGGAGCGAAATTCATGTCATTATTACTGAAGATACATAACGAATGTATGAGCTATATTGAGATCTCTTGGAGTTGTCCAACTCTTGTGGCAAACCCGTGTACAGAAAACACAAAACGGATGTTCCTACGAAGTGGGCTCTCATTTGAAAATTATCCGGTAATGAGTGAGTGAATTCATCCGAGTTCTTTCGTCGGCAAAATAAAGAGAACCGTTGACATTACAACCTTGATTTTTGGCATGAACGTGTATTAGGGGACTGTTACCAGCAAGTTCTGAGCTGACCTACTTTTTATAAAAATTTCTGGTATTTTTTGCTGAAAATCACTGGTGATTCTGTCTTGGGCTGTGCGCATCATAATATAGGCAGGATTTCAACTGGGGAGGGGGCATTTATAAGAGTTCAGTGCGCGTCGGAGTCCTAATGCCTACCCTACTTCGTAGATCCTGTGACGATAGTCACACTGCTTCTGTGTGCAATATAAACACATCATTCTGTGTATTTTGGAAAGTACACAATAATGTCTATCACTTCTACACATATGACACGAAACGTGTATGTGCCACAGTCAGTGTGCATCAGACAAATCCAATTTATGTACACAGTAAGGGCGAAGCATTGATATTGACTATTTGACCGTAGATTGTCACGTATCGGAGGGAGAGCGGCCCGTACTTATAGCCCAATGCGGAAAGGGTTGTATCTTCCTTGTTCCACTGGAGGCGTGTTGGCGCAGAGAACTTCCGGTAAGTATCAAAGGTCTTCACAATTAGTTTTCCTACGAAGTATGCCCTCAGTCTGTCCATCCGAATCCTTTCGTCGTCAAAATAAGGAGAACTGTTGACATTAGAACCTTGATTTTTGGCATGAACGTGCATTAGGGGGCTGTTACCAGCAAGTTCTGGGCTGACGAATTCTGCTAAAAAGTTGATTTATAATTATTTTTTATTATTTATTGATCGCGCAGCTAGCGCGCTGTCATGCCCATCTAAAACCTTTGGTTGTATGTATCGGTTCATGTAGAAAATATTAACAGAATAGTTTTTAAAACAAATATTTTGGAATAGTTTACCAATATATTATTCAAAATAATTGCGGATGCCTTTGGTAAATGTGAAACCGAAGCGACAACTTCCAGCAGTTTCACGTACCTTTAACCTCAAAGAGCGGCAGTTAATCAGGGGGACATCAGACACTTTCCGAGAAGGGCTATAAGTGTGAAGTCTAGAAACTCACACCGTTCCAATGCGTAAGGCTAACCACAGGGGATAGTAGTAGAGAATGCGTATTAATACCCATATTGACCTTTGACCTCTGAGACGACACAGTCGCGTCACCGGAAGTGACCTTTTACTCGGCGCATGCACACAAAATGTTCCGGAAACACTTCCGGTCACGCGACTGTGGTGTCAATAGGTCAAAGGTCAATATGCGGGTTAATACGCATTGTCTGCTATCATTGGACCTTGAAACAGTTTGTGTGAGCCTACTGTCATGAAAACAACCGTATGTCAGTACAAAGTTTTCAATGGATACCCTGCACGACATTTTTGGCCAAAACAGACATCGCAAACGAGTGCACATGCACGCGATGTCGTCTCGTCGAGGCAAAGGTAATATATATTCGGAGTTCACAGTGCGCATGCAAGTGACAATTTCAAAATATTGGTGCTATATTTCGTTCGGGAAATGTGTATGCCTGTTCGGCTACTCGGAGCTCCACAAGTCACGCAGTGAGGCCATCTGCCCAACACTCCTGCCTCGCTCCTCCGCACGGAATATATACTATTACCGAGGGGTTTCTCGTTCTCCATGTTTCATCAAGTGTGTTGTTTCAAATCGCACAAAAAGTATTTCGTTTTGCCTAACAAAATATTCCCCAAGCTCAAAACATTTTGAAAGTAAAGCATCGGAATAATGCTACCCGACAAGATGTCCTTGTGACGTCATCGAACCAGCCAATCCTCTTTAAGCTACCCACATCCTCTCACCTCCAACCAACATCACAACCGCTCTTCCCAAAAAATCTCCATATCAACAAATGAAACACGGACACGCTTTCTCAGGGTGGTACATTAATCCTCAGGTTAGTTGTCCGTAGGACACTCGTACCTGGTTAACATTGTCTGTAAGACATTCTTCTCAGCTTGGAATGTCCCCCGGACACTCTATGTGTACCACAGCACACCGGTATCATTGGAAACTATTGACCGCTTCTCCCTTGCTGGAAACTGGCCTATTTGTCTTGTATACCATGATTTGTTGTTTTTTTTGGTAATCTGCTGCTAATGCTGTTATTTGACTGAGGTCTTTGGATTATGAAAGCAGATTGTTTTAACAGACTTGTGCTGAATATTGAATGACGGACGAGACGCTGTATTCGCCGTACCAGGCTTAAAAGAGGTGGTGCAGTGTGCATCTTTGTTTGATAGTGTCCTGTGCAACATACAGGGCCCCAATATCACATGTTTTAAAGGAGAGTATCGAAACATAGGTATTGAAAAACAACAACTCTTTCAGCTTTTGACCACATTGGCTTCTAGGAGTTTGCTTTCTTTATTATGAAACTATCCCAGACCAAATGCCTCGAACAATATAACTACACATGCAAACTTTCACCAATCAGCATCGAGCTCTGTGTCGATATTTCACAGCATGTGTCGAATTCCTGTCAGTGGAACAGGTACAATCAACGCCTGATTCAGCTATATCAATCCATAGATGTAAGCAATCGTTGTTAATTGACAATTGTCACACCAACCAGAAATCGACCAGTTACTTGGTGGTATTGGTTGGTAGCGGCTTGCCTGTGTAATTCCATTTGGGCATAGAGTGGAATATCACAGAAACACAAGCTACCTCATTGTAAGACATCATGATGTTTCGGTAGTGAAAGCGGCACCATTGACGAATACCGGTGACCATTCGAATGTCCAGACAACGAAATACCAAGCTGTATGCCATCGCTTACATCTTTGATGCGCATTGGTCAACACGAACATCATGACTTCCTTTATTCAAAATATGAGTTTTTGTGCTTTAATTTCCGCGCAAATGGTGTCATATGACATCATAATTTTAAAATTATTTTAATGAAAATACTTCTAGGAAAGCCGACATCATCATCATTTAATTATTGTCGAAAACGTTTAGAAAGCCAGCTGTCCTCAAGTACATGCCTTGTACCTTTACTTCAAAGCAACATTATCTAGAATGCCAGCAGCTGCTTACACTACGAAGAAGCTGAGCTGACAAAGTGCCAAAAAAATCACCAGTAACGTGCCCCGTTTTCCTACTGGTCTTCTGTTAAAGAAAAAGATGATTTCAAGAAAACGTCACCACTAGCGGTATTGTGCGTTCCGTTTTGACACTAATCCATACCGCTGATTTTCTTTATCGTCACCAGTTTCCCCGTACCCTTAAACTAATGATACTGGTGAAATTTATAAAAATCATCGTCTAGATGTCCGAGACGTAATTCTGTTGTTGGTAGAAAATTAATAAATCACCGATCATATCTGAGCAGGCATTCTTTGATGCCAAGGACCGAGGCACCGGTAGAGATAAATGTTCGTGCGGTATGACGGGTCTTTCGCTTATCGGGATTATCGGTAGCCAACTTTGGCTGAAGGGTATTGCATGCTTCTTGGCCCGTTTATATGTCAGTTCATCTTGCTTTGTTAACACAATATTTCTTGTAGGATTATAGCCAAGCTGAAAGTCATACAGCACATGCAACTGTCAATGGGTCATAAGCTTACTGTAAATGACACCTTAATACATATCTTATCTAGATCAAATTTTGTTTAGGTAAGTTTTCAAGAATTACGCCTAGGCTCTTCAAATTCATACTACATATGTAACTGGTGATTGACAGAAGTCTTTCGAATTTGACTGTTATGTAAAAGCTGAAATAACGACCAGCAGTTAAGTCTGCTGTCCCGACAACCTCATTTTCTTGCCCCACCTACTGACCCAGTTGAAGACAGGTATACATCATATATGGAGAACATACTGGTACAGGCTCTCTTCATGCTACTAAGTTGTAAGCATATAATGGAGGACAACTTATCATGTTACAGACTAGCAGTGGCTCTAAAAAAGTATTAACACAACACATTTGAAGTGTTCCATCTAAGCACTTGCAAAGTATTATAATGCAGTATTATGAAGGTTGAAGACGTTGAAGAAAATGTTGAAGAAAGTCTTGAATAATTAAAACTTTCTAAAGATTTGAAACGATAACACTTCATTTAACATTCATAAATTGTTTCCCTCCTCCACACGTATCAAAATGTTAAGTTCAACATTGCAAGTGTTGTATATAAAATTTAAGTTTTAAGAGCGCAATAATTCAGTCACACAAGAAGTACATTATCCCAACCCAAAATTTTGGGGTGATTTAATTAAATAGAACAGAAAATGGATTTAATTTAAAAAACCCCGATATACTTTCTCCTTGATTTGGGACCGGTTATGGCATTTGCTGGATTGGCTTATCACAATACTGGAGATGTTTGAATTATTATACTCAGGGTAGATGGTAACAGGGTGATAGGATTATAATACTGGAGGGTGAATAGTAATAGGGTGATTGGATTATAAAACGGAGATGAATGGTAATAGGATGATTGAAATATAAAACTGGAGATGAATGATAATAGGATGATTGAAATATAAAATTGGGGATGAATGGTAATAGGACGATTGAAATATAAAACTGGGGATGAATGGTAATAGGGTGATTGAAATATAAAACTGGAGATGAATGATAGTAGGGTGATTGAAATATAAAACTGGGGATGAATGATAATAGGGTGATTGAAATATAAAACGGGGGATGAATGGTAACAGGGTGATTGAGATATAAATCTGGGGATGAATGGTAATAGGATGATTGAATTATGAGATAATTTATCTGAGGTTAAAATGTACGTATATGATAAGATATCACCTCATTATTTTATTCAGAATTTTGAAAAGCTGTGACAGGATTGAGGAAGGGTCTAATCTGGGAGTTCCGGGAGAGAATATTCTGACCAGAAACTAGAAGCAATAGCATGAAGAGATGAAATAATTCTGCGTTTTTGATTCATGCCATAATTACACTACTGAGATGATGGGCATTTGAACAAAACGAACCTACGCAGAATATGACATAGACAATCAGGAGCCCATCGGTGCCCATGGTGACTAGAGGCGCTTCGCCAAATTATTATCATCACACTGCTGAAATGGCACGGGTTCGAACTCCGCTGGTGCATATGCGAAAGTTGTCCAGTTTACTTACCGTCGGGCGGTGGTTCTCTCCGGGTATTCTGGCTTCCTTCATCATTCAAACTGGCTGTCACCATATGAGCGAAATATTTTTGGGTGTGACATTAATCCAAGATCCCACTATGATGACTATACAAAGTAAGCAAACTATTTGAAGAACATTATCCAGAAACTGGTAGAATTCTCCTTTACGATCTTTTGGATAACAAAGAATTACAACACATATAAGGGAAGTGGGAAGAGGTGCCGACACACTGACAAAGTCACATGACTTCACAGTATAGTCTTCCGGTTAATGTATTCTAAAGCACATACCAAGAATCTAACGATTCGTGATATATGTTGTATCTCAGGTACGCTTTTATTGTACCTGTTCATGTGGCAACTTGGGTGATATGACCACACGGCCCCTAGCACCGGCATAAGGGGTATTAGATACAAATCTAGAGAGCGATGATGGAAATTCTTTGACAACTCGAATATTGGTAATTGGTGAGCTGTTTCTCTGTGACAACTCCCACACTGAGGATTGGTGAGCTGTATCGTCGTCAGATGAAAATGCCGGTATTTAACACAAAAGACTAGTCTGTGAGGCCCGATGTCGACCCAGCATCAACTTCCCACAAATGCCAACATATATCAAAGACCAAAAGGTCTGTACAGGGGGTGGGCCTCGGGGACGAAACGTCTACCAGCAGAATCTCGCTATATACGGGAAAAACACGTATAAGGGAAGTGGGAAGAGGTGCCGACATACTGACAAAGCCACATGACTTCACAGTATAGTCTTCCGGTTAACGTATTCTAAAGCACATACCAAGAATCTAACGATTCGTGATATATGTTGTATCTCAGGTACGCTTTTATTGTACCTGTTCATGTGGCAACTTGGGTGATATGACCACACGGCCCCTAGCACCGGCATAAGCGGTATTAGATACAAATCTAGAGAGCGATGATGGAAATTCTCTGACAACTCGTATATTGGTAATTGGTGAGCTGTTTCTCTGTGACAACTCGCACACTGAGGATTGGTGAGCTGTATCGTCGTCAGATGAAAATGACGGATTTTAACCCAAAAGACTAGTCTGTGAGGCCCGATGTCGACCCAGCATCAACTTCCCACAATGCCAACATCTATCAAAGACCAAAAGGCTTGAACAGGGGGCGGGCCTCGGGGACGAAACGTCCACCAGCAGAATCTCGCCATATACAGGTAAAAATTACAACACATATAAGGGAAGTGGGAAGAGGTGCCGGCATACTGACAAAGCCACAT
Organism: Hanleya hanleyi; assembly: GCA_036873755.1. Lineage (NCBI taxonomy): Eukaryota > Metazoa > Mollusca > Polyplacophora > Lepidopleurida > Hanleyidae > Hanleya > Hanleya hanleyi. The sequence continues at coordinate 17,062 of JAVTVY010043923.1, forward strand.
GACTTCACAGTATAGTCTTCCGGTTAACGTATTCTAAAGCACATACCAAGAATCTAACGATTCGTGATATATGTTGTATCTCAGGTAGGCTTTTATTGTACCTGTTCATGTGGCAAATTGGGTGATATGACCACACGGCCCCTAGCACCGGCATAAGCGGTATTAGATACAAATCTAGAGAGCGATGATGGAAATTCTCTGACAACTCGTATATTGGTAATTGGTGAGCTGTTTCTCTGTGACAACTCGCACACTGAGAATTGGTGAGCTGAATCGTCGTCAGATGAAAATGACGGTATTTAACACAAAAGACTAGTCTGTGAGGCCCGGTGTCGACCCAGCATCAACTTCCCACAAATGCCAACATATATCAAAGACCAAAAGGTCTGTACCAGGGGCGGGCCTCGGGGACGAAACGTCCACCAGCAGAATCTCGCTATATACAGGTAAAAATTACAACACATATAAGGGAAGTGGGAAGGGGTGCCGACATACTGACAAAGCCACATGACTTTACAGTATAGTCTTCCGGTTAACGTATTCTAAAGCACATACCAAGAATCTAACGATTCGTGATATATGTTGTATCTCAGGTGCGCTTTTATTGTACCTGTTCATGTGGCAACTTGGGTGATATGACCACACGGCCCCTAGCACCGGCATAAGCGGTAATTGGTGAGCTGTTTCTCTGTGACAACTCGCACACTGAGGATTGGTGAGCTGTATCGTCGTCAGATGCAAATGACGGTATTTAACACAAAAGACTAGTCTGTGAGGCCCGATGTCGACCCAGCATCAACTTCCCACAAATGCCAACATACACACGTAAATTCCCCCCGCGACGGTGCCGATCGGCACGGTAAACAGTGTGACCATTGGAATGGTCCGGAATGGTGACGACCGGGTTCAGAATGGTGACGAGCATATCGTCACCACTCGTGACCATTCCAATGGTCACAATGTTTACCGTGCCGATCGTCACCATTCGTTTGACAATCGTGTGTACCGCTCCGGTACACAGTAGCTAAATAATATATAGCCCTCAAGAGTATGAGGGCTATAGGTCGGCCCCAGTCACCTCCAGCGAGGGTTTTAGATAATTTTATTACGAATCACACACCTCTGAAACTGCCGTACATCTAATCTCTATCCCCTCCTGCGCACTATTTTAAAATCTTGCGCACTATTGTGAAATAGTAACGAATATATCGCCGTCTGAATTTTCCAGTCGATAACTAGCTTCCACTTTATACGCGCCATGTTCAATTGCAAACGGCCCAGCAGACGGCGATATATGCGTCGCAAGATTTTAAAATAGTGCGCAGGAGGGGATAGAGATTAGATGTACGGCAGTTTCAGAGGTGGGTGATTCGTAATAAAATTATCTAAAACCCTCGCTGGAGGTGACTGGCGCCGACCTATAGCCCTCATACTCTTGAGGGCTATATATTATTTAGCTAGTACACAGGCGCATGTTTACCGTCTGTGTAAACATGTAACTCTTCTGTATTTCAGGGTACATAAAGTATTCAGTCTCCTGTCCGTTGTGTTATAAATGTCAGTTATTGTACCTGCTTGGAGATTTATTCAATGTGTCCGACGATGGACACACCACTACGGACACGAATGGTGCACGAACGGTACCGGCGCGGACACAAGCAAATATTTTTTGAAACGCCGGCACTGCGTAGAACTCTTTTACGTACGGAGGTTCAGTTAGTCCGCTCCTCGTGGCGCGTTCATCACTGTTCGAATTCATCCAAAACAACAACAACATCATATTCAACGAGTAACAGCTGACGAGTCAGCAGTCGTCTTGGAGCTTGTGCGTCTTTTTGCTGTGCAGCGACAACAGACAGGCTTGCTATTAATCAGTCAAAGAGAACAGAAACAGGAAAAAACAACAACATGGAAAATGAAGGAAAAGGAAACAGAAAATTTTTGATCTGCCAGGCTGCCGACGTCATGCCATGGACGTCAAATCGTCAAGGAACAGGTGAACGAGCGAAGTATTTCATTAATTTAAAGAATTGATTTTGATTTAAAATGGACTGTGGCAGGTAATTATAATTGAGTAGATGGAAGGGAAAGATGGAATGCTTACATTAGCACTAAGTAAGTGTTTTGGTGATGTGTACTGGAATTAGGGGGGGGGGGAGGTAGGTGGAATCTTGAACTTACAGAAAGCCCAAAAATTAATAACTGTATTTCAGAACGGGAATGGGATACCATTACCATATGGAATTTTTTTCCCCAAGGTGACAGCAAAATGATTACCATTTTTTTTTATTTTCCCAAGATGACAGAAAAATGATCTGAAACCTCCAAAACCAGTGCTAAAAATTATGCTGAGTGAGTCCAATAACTCCCATGTTAATGCAGATATATTCTTTATGTACCATACAAAAGACGGTTCTGTATTTGATGATCTGAATATTAGTCCGGGTCAAACATATGTTAATAATTATAAACGTCTGGTTCGTCATTCATCTGTCGTCCATCAAAAAATAACCATGTCCATAACCCAAAGACCTATGTCCCCGATACACTCCTGGTTTCCCTGCTCGTTAACCCTGCAGATAATCGCCTCTTGGCCGCTACAGGTCCTTAAAGCTTTTTAAATATGCATTATCCAATCATTGTGCTGTACTGGTGATTCCCCACTATGCCTATTGGTTGAAAGCTGGACTCTTGATGCCACAGATAAAAATACAAACTGAGAAAAATTCTCCACAGTTTTGATTTGAATTGGCTAAACAGTTTCCAATGGCTGTTTATAAACTCTATTAACATTAGTCCTTGATAATTTGATGAAATATGGAATGGAGACTCTGTTACTCCAGAGTCACTCAGTATCCGGGAGATGAGACCAGGGCCTAGACCAGGGCCTAGAAATCCGTGATAACTGGAATATTTTCGCCCCAGTCCAGAACTCAGTCCCATGCTGTAGATACAGGCAGAAGAATACGAAATACAAATTAACATGGGGGGTCAGAGTCTCGCGTCAATGCACCTGTCAGTTCACCGGGGCAAAGCTATTTTCTAAGAATTAAAGGGGAATCTTAGTGGCACTTGATGTCTCAAGAGTGGTAGATCATTCAATTTTTTTGCATAACCTCTATTTATTTGTATTTCAGATCCATTGTTTGGAATTTCACTCATCTCTGTGCAGCTATATTTTAGATCGACATTCCATCATTTCTCCATGATCAGAGAAGTATTTCAGCTGATATTCCCACCCAAACTATGTGAGTGCTGGAGAATTGCTGTCTGCTATCAACGATGCTGCAGAAATTAAATCAGCAGTTTGAGTAAGTGCAGAGGTTTCATTTTCATGCCTTTCTCATTTGAAAATCAGAGAGATATACGCTATGTCCTGGAGATCTCCTGGCACTGATAATTTAAAAAGTGAGAGGGAATTTCACAATAAAGCAGGGTACGGTAATTCCCCTAATAATTCAATCACAGGAAGTGGACTTTTCAACTCTATTATTCAAACACTGAGAAAAAGCAGCATTCTCATTCTTATTTCATATTGAAGAAAAGCCATAGAAAGATAAAGTGTGACACTCTGTAGCTGGTGCCACAAAGAATATTTCCAGATATAAGCCATTTTTGCTGCACTTCCGGTGATCGAATTATTAGGGGAATTACCGTAAGCACTTCGAAGAATGACAAGCAATTCATTGTGACTCAGTCTTTCAGTTTATTCCTTCAAACCATCGTCAGTCCAGAGTAATTTTACAGAGAAACTCATGGCCAGTGTTAATTAATTGTTTATTTCTCGTAACCTTGCTTGTAAAAATACACATGCTGAGTGCGATGATTATTAGTTATTAATTATTAACTTGCAAACCAATGGTACACAAATATGAAGAAAATTAGCAAGTCTCACTCATCAAAATGTAAATCCCTCATGGATTTTAATAAGTTGCCATCAAAATATAGATGAGGGCTGGTTACGGGAAAGGAACCATTAATTATCAGTGGCCTAACAGAATTTCACCTCATCTTAAGCATGTAAAGGGGGATTTATACCCGAAAAATCTGATCAATCAAATTTTTCGATTCATTGCCAGTCTTTTGGCGATTTATTGCCAATATCTTAGAAAATTCACCTATGTGTAATCTCGACACGAGGAAAATATTGAGAAAAAAAAATCATATTTACGTTTACTTTGTACATAATTTTTGTCAGTGGGAATGTCAAACAGGCTTATTCCAGTTAAGTATAAGAACCCCAAATACAGGATCAAAGTGTCAAACAATAGCACTGGATCACTATTTTCCCCATGTAGTACCTACAGGTAAAAATATTAACCAAATTATGTTCAATATAATTTTTCATGCCATATCCCTTAATTTATATCTGTATATTGGGATAATATCTTTCTATAGTTGGGCTAATATCACTCCGGTTCGTTGTATTGTACAACAAGTTGTAGATCATTTTGATGCTTCAATTCATTTGAAGTTGCTATACTTACATATAACTGGGTTAAGCCCGATCGATTTCTGATTAAAATTATGTACAAATGAATGTGGGCCTAAATATGATTTGTTTTTTTTCCCTCCCTCTCGTTTTCCTTATTTCAATTTCAATATCTTCCTTGTGTCGAGATTGACAATTCGGAGAAGCTTTGTGACCTATAAGCTGTTTGTAAGAAATCGCCAAAAACTGACAAGGGGTCGAAAAATGTGATTAATGAGCTTTTCGTGTACCATATAAATCTCCCTTAAACATGTTAAACCAGAATTAGAAAAGTTGTGGTGATGGAGTTTGATCTCTCTCATTAAACACAATATTGTAAGAGCTTCAATGTGGAAAACTGCTTCATTGCCCTATTTAATGTGTAGCCAGTGACTAAGTTGATCTGATTGGTTGAAAAATGAGATTTGTTCCAGCTTCATTTAAAAATCAGTCCAGTGTGTGCAGAAGTTCACATGGTGTTGCCCTAAATCTGTTTAGATTTAACATGGCAG
>JAVTVY010043924.1:0-21308 GCA_036873755.1 Hanleya hanleyi
TCTTGGATTTCCCCATGAAACCTTGTTATCGCGATTTCTCAGGAACTACTGCATGGATCTTTCTCAAATTTGGTACACGGGTTCCCCTTGGGGTCTAGTTGTGCAAGATACCTTTTCTGGTCCGATTCGAAAATCCAATATGGCCACCAGGCAGCTATCTTGGATTTCCTCATGAAACTTTATCGTCATTTCTCAGGAAGTACTGCATAAATCTTGGTCAAATTTGATACACAGGTTCCCCTTGTCGTCTAGTTGTGTAAGATACCTTTTCTGGTCCGATTCGAAAATCCAATATGGCCACCAGGCGACCATATTGGATTTTCCCATGCAACTTTGTTGTCGTGATTTCTCAGGAAATACTGCAGGGATGTTTCGCAAATCTGGTACATAGGTTCCCCTTGGGGTCTAGTCGTGCAAAATACCTTTTTCGGTCCGATTCGAAAATCCAATATGGCCGTTAGGTGGCCATCTTGAATTTCCCCTTGAAACATTGTTATCGTGAATTCTCAGGAAATATTTCATGGATCTTTCTGAAATTTGGTACACAGGTCCCACATGGGGCCTAGTTGTGCACGATACCTTTTTTGGTCCGATTCGAAAATCCAAGTTACGCTTCAAATTAATACGGTATTCCCGATTTGTGACGTTGCATCACAAGAGTCGGCGGATCAAATGGTGGGGCATATTCTATATATTGACTATAGAGAATATCCACACCTTCACTTTCCATATCAAGGAGCTCAATTAATTCGGAATTAAAATGTATTTCTTCAAATTTTAAATCAGTTTTCTTTAGTCCATGCAGTTGCAAGTGAACTGCCCCACCCTCTGCCGGCGGGTCGGCTACATGAAGGGACGTCACTCTTGTGAGTCAACGTCACAACTCGACAACTGTAGACAACTGCATGTTTCGATCCAAGGGAGATAATCAGGATTCAGGCACTTTCGAAGTTTCAACATTACTGCGCGGACCGGATCCCTTCAGTATTAAGTATTGTACCATCTTACTATTTTCGAGCATGGTATCTTAAAAGTGGTATCTCAAACTAGCCCAGTAAACAGAACAGAATTAGCATTCGTTCATGATTATAAAATCTTAAGTATGTTTCATAGCTCATGCCAAGGTGTCAAAGAGATTTGTCTTCGCTTCCAGTACCCAATGATGACACGTGCAAAAAGATAAATAAAAAAAATACTACAAAACGAAGACGAAGGATCCTCCGTACATGTACATTCACTTTCAGACTAACTTTGCTCATTTCTCTTGTATTATAACAACCGATATAAGTACATTTTCTAGAAATCTTAAAACTCCTGAAACTTAGATTATATCTTGGTGGTTTTCAGTGTCACTTTTTCGATCTTTTTCGCTCAGATTCGAAATTCTGTAAACAAAATTACAAATCAATCGTTTGTTCTTAGTAACAATGGACAAAAATATCCTCTTGTCATTAGCTTACAATTATCGGACAATGGTGGGCGCCAAGATTCTTCAGGATCTCTCGTTTTAAGCTTTAATGGTCAGCCTGGAGTCCCATGCTGGTGTCCGCCACAATGCCTTCGCGCTGATTTCACTGTCGCTCTGGGCATCAGACTCCTAAATAATTTACACGTTCGGCAGTATTAACAAAATTGTACCTCGCTGGTTCCCTAATTGAGTTTAGACTTTCATCTTTCGACAGGAAGTAGTTTATTTCAAGCGCTACAAGGTGACAAACTTCTTGTCAAACTTTTACCGTCAAAATGTCAAGCTGTGCGCGCCTCTACACATGAGGTGCTCATTTCGCTGTTTTCTCCGCCTGCTGAAAGCAGTGCCCAGGCCCCGCAAATAGTGCCCCGGCGAGGCATGTTATCGAGCAGTGAATCGAAATAAAATTTGTAGCTGAATAGAACAAATACAATACTTGCCAGTGGTACCAACGGCTTTCTATTAATCGTTGCAACGAAGGCGGAAAAAAATCGGGAAAATTCTGGTCTTTGGCAGAGATTACGTATAGGGGTGGTTAACGGATCGGGACTTTTTTTTATTTAGGAGCCTGAGGCCTCTGCCTTCCCAGCCATCCTTCTAAGGCATTCTAGCATATGTCAGGAAGGTCAGTTTTACTGAGTAAAAAATAAAAAAAATGTACAAGTTATTTTTACATTTTACCTTACTGACAGAGTAAGCTTGGGTCTTTACGTTTTGGCGTGAGAAGAGAAGAGCATTGTATGCTGATATGAGCGCTTGGGTATTGTGGCGGGAAGAACTGTGCTATTGTTTAATTTCTTCACTTGATTAATCCGTGTTAGCACACGAACGCATATGTCAGTAAGGTTAGTTTTAATTTAAAAATGTAAAAATTACTTATTTTACTTGTATTAGTACTTGTTTCGCTCTTCCGCGTGAAATATTTTCTCGGCATTTCAATATGCTGATTTCACTCGTAAAAGCTCTAGTTCGATAATAAGAAAAAGACTTCCACACTTTGTTCAGTATAATCCATCTCTACTGTTTACTCATCGGTAGCTTCCGTCGTTAACACATTTGAAATTCCCGGGATATAATCCTACTTCCACCTCATCAAGCCCTGATGCTGTCACTGGTATACTCAAATTAACACTTTTGTTGTAAGGTATTCAATAGTCAAAGTCCCATATCGATAGCCCCTGCCATTCCAGAGATATCGGCTATTGTCGATATTAATGGAATCATTTCTGGTTGACCTACTTCATTCGTGATAACATTCCTATTCTATTCTTAACCCGCGGTGAATCCCGTTCACATTGTCTTGTCACCCAGGGTCATAGTGTCAAAGGTCATATGTGGAGAAAAAACATCTCTCATGTTAAAGAGACAGGCCAACGTGATCTATGTAGACGGGGTATACTACTGACCGCCTTCTCCATAGTTGTCACCAAACAAATCCCGGAAATGCAGGGAATATCAGATAATGTAATAACTGAACAGATAATAACAGTTAATACTAATGATTTATTCAAACCACATTTGATGATTCAGCTAGTGACTAGTTCCAGTGGGATGATAAAGTCAATGTGTTAGGCCAAACTTAAGCATGACCAAGCTGTATTAACTTTCGAAAGAACGAATCTCGCTAAATATTTGTTTTTCTTTCATGTGTTTTTAAGGAGTGGGTCACCCCAAAATGTTCATTTTGCTTTAATTAATTGCTTCGTTTGCAAAGCGTCCTGCATGTATGTATCAAATTTGCTTTCAAAAGTCACTATACACCCATTGAGTATATCTTGAACTAAATAAATTAACTATTTACCACTACTAATAATAGCTTCTGATGTCTCTGTCACTAGATAATAATAGTGTTTGATCCGTGACTTGCACTTTATTGAGAAAACAAAGGAGAGATTATACGTGCACTGACCCGTGACTTAATAGCCCTGGTATCTAGTCAGAGAGGATAAATTTTGCTTAGAGTCCTCCCAAATCCCTGATATGGAAGCGCTCGATATTATAACATTGCCTTCGCCATTTCTGCTATTTTGTGTTCTCTGACATTGATTGAAATCATGACCTTTTCTTATTAAGGATGTCCGCTGGTGGTTTTTGACTTTGGCAGCCATTTTGCCTGTTTTTCTATTGGGTTATCTCCCTTCCCTAGGTTAAGAGATGGGGATTTCCTTTAAAAGCCTTATAGCCGAGAATTTTGCACAGCAACATCCATCCAATTTGCTAAATTTTGATAGACATTGTGATTATCTGCAAACAGTTAGAATATAAGAAAAAGTTAAATACTATTTATATGAATTTTTCATTAATATGCTTCAAAACTAGGGCTATTCCCTATGCTTTCTAGGTTATCAAATCGACCATAGGGCAGTCCACTTAATGTTGCCTACAGCTAAAAAATGCACACCAACCTATATTTTTTTCTTTGTTTTTCCTCATATTACACAATTATGAATGCAACAACACACATTATTCAAAAAGTTAATTACTTTGATTTACCACCAGCGGACATCCTTAAATGGAGATCAAGCAAATGATGCTAGACGAGATACATGTATTTATACGCTACGCACATGCTTTACCGTTTGGGTTATTGATATCCACTAATGGGTAGTTCACTGTTTAAGTAATACTATAATCTCTCCCCACTGTGAATGCTCCCACAGAATTCTCACATATTTTTTAAGTCAGTAGTGCCTCATAATGGTCGATGCAGAGAACGTGACCATATGATAATGAAGTCGTTGACCATCTTACTATATTCTTTATTTGATTGTGGCCGCTGTATAGATACAGTTTTGGGCGACATATTCGACGAAATTTTGTCGGAACAGTCTTGAGTTCAATGTGGGTAACGTAAAAGGAAGATAATCCAAAAAGGACATTAAAATGAGCATATAACGCCCACTGGAGGCCAGGAAGATGAACCATACGTTATTATACCCTGTATAGATCTATATTTCGTCATCGAACGGTCAGTTTTGATCGAATTGTCATGGACATTGTCAGGATAGCTGTGGGGCCATGATCAAGGGTGATCAACAATCAGAGATCGAATGTTCATAAAAGTTAGATTCGTTTAATGGAGCCTGGAACTTTGTTTTGGTCGGAATGCTGTAAATAGCTATGAGATCGAGAAATTTTCTATACCATTATATATGATAATATATATTTTTATATTTTAAAATGAAAGTAATGTTGACGTGGAAATTGGATACTAGTATTCTGAGTTTCTAAACTAATTAATCTGCTTGCAGTCTGCAGTACACATGCTCTCTCTGCTTGCAGTCTGCAGTACACATGCTCTCTCTGCTTGCAGTCTGCAGTACACATGCTCTCTCTGCTTGCAGTCTGCAGTATACATGCTCTCTCTGCTTGCAGTCTGCAGTATACATGCTCTCTCTGCTTGCAGTCTGCAGTACACATGCTCTCTCTGCTTGCAGTCTGCAGTACACATGCTCTCTCTGCTTGCAGTCTGCAGTATACATGCTCTCTCTGCTTGCAGTCTGCAGTACACATGCTCTCTCTGCTTGCAGTCTGCAGTACACATGCTCTCGTTTGTCCTCTTTCCCTGGGTTTTACCCTAGTAATTAAGGAGATTCCAGACAATATCAAAAATATATTATTATTTTTATTACGTTTTGACAAGATGTAGTGTAAACCTTCAACATTGAAAATAAATGATAAAATTCCCTTGATGCGGTCTAATTGTCTTGAAATTTGGAGAAAACATTGTCCAATTCAAGAATATTTTAAAAATGGATCTCTTTTAAAGTTAATATTTTATTCTTTCTTTTTTAAATTCTTTTTCATTCAAATTTTCCAATGTTGGTACATGCGCAGAAACACGCACAGTAGACATTGAATTAATTTCATTTCGAACCTCGTTAACAACGCTTCAACTTTGGTTAATCATGGTTGTCGGCCACTGTTAACAATATAGTTGACCAGTGTTGTCGAGGGTTCAGTGAAAATGGTAAACCACATTTAACAGTGGTAAAAAATCAAACCATATTAGGAATCTTGTGCATTATTTGATCACATCCAACTTCGATTTACCGTGATCAAGCTTGATCAACCAAGAGTCACCACTCTAATTCTGCATGGCCCGAGGAGCTGATGTAGCTCGGTGTTACCTTATGATACATGTATATATATTTACACAAATCTGCTCTGTTCAATACATTTTCCCATTGGCCTCGATGTTCTTTTTTGCACATAGTAGATAGAGGGACCACTGTATGTCTGTTGGTATTTACATTGACCAAGTATACATACCGCATACATGTCATTAATAATTGCATTGAATGGGAGACTTGCGCAATACCAACTATCCAATCCGATTCGGTGGGTGCCACTTCCTGTTTGCCCCAGTTAATCAAGCTAACAGAACGATCACTTCCGGTTTATCCTGTTGTGCAAGCCTCCCATTTATTTAACAATATTAACCTTGCCTGACGCATGATGCCAATTGTTAGTTATTGGTCTTATTTCTGTCATCCTATATTTCTTGATTTTATTATTATTGTATTAAGTCTATGTAATAAATGTATGCTATCTATAGAGTGTCTTATAAAGCATACACCAAAGATTGATATTCGAGAAGTGAACAAACTATACGTCATGTTCTATGGTATCAGCAATTTAGGCCAAGGGAAAGAAAGTTACCAGAATGGCATATGTTTGTATCAGGAAATCACATGCAGTCAAGCCTTAGTTGCCGGTCATTTTGTGTGGCAAACGTGTCTGCCACATGTTTGAATATAAAAAGTGTGTCGAATGTTTGTTGATAACCGCTGTGTGAAATGTTTGTTAATAAATAGTGTGCTGAATGCTTACAAATTAGGTATTTTACTGTATATTATGTAGATATCCCCTAAATGTAGAGTAAAATGGGGTGGATTCGGATGATTTTTGATGTTTTCTGTAGAATTAACTTTTATGTTCCATCGAAAAGCGACAATATCTCGCAAAAAAATGTTAAATGACGTATAACACACGAGACAGGCAATTTTCTTTCATATCAGAGCTAATTAAGGCCAAAGTCTGTCCGAATTCACCTTGTTGGTTGGGGGGAATTCGGACACTCATTGAGGGCCCCTGACTACTATTTTTTTCCGGCTCAGCAAGTCCGACTTCACCCCACCATGCAAAATAAATTATGACCAGAGTACGTAAAATGAGGCAAATAATTATTTGACATACCGCATGGAAAATACTGAACTTTGTGGGGTCATTTTCTGGCACATGGACATACTTAAAAATGTCCTGGGGGAACACTAGTGTGTTGATGCATGTTTCACCAGGGACAGAAGTTTTGAAACAAAGAAAACAAGTAAACGAGAAAATTAGTACCCATTTATCAGATTTTATCAAGAGATGTATAGGGTGAGGCTATATAGGATGAGGCTATATAGGGTGAGGTGAGGCTATATAGGGTGAGGCTATAATGGGTGAGGCTATATAGGGTGAGGCTATAATGGGTGAGGCTATATAGGGTGAGGCTATATAGGGTGAGGCTAGTCAGCGGAATATGGCATTTCTGAGAAGACTAGGACGGTACCCTGAATTTAGGATTAGAAACTTTGATATTCTTACTTTGTGAGAAACTGATACTTTTGTCCGAATGGACTCAGCTATCTGAAGACACCTGTATGATTTCTAATGTTTTGAGTGGGTAACACTAACTTAAATAATTCCTTTAAATTAGCAAGACAAACTGAAACGGAATTGGGATATTATTACATGGCTTATTCTATGGACGGTCACTAATTATCAGAATTCACTCACCGACACATCATCCTTTGTCATGGTTCGTCTGAAAAAGCCGTAGAATATAAATAAGACCTGCATTTTGCCCTATCCGGAAAGGGAATGATCTCCCCCATTAGGCCTACCGCTGCTTTCAAGGTCGAAGGTTTGAAAATCTGCTTCCGGTAAGTAATCGCCTTGCTTTCGTTTTTCGAAAAGGTTCCCGCAATGATTCAATAACAGACTGAGAAACTAACGAGAAATATTTTCTTGAAAAACTATTTTATAAAGGGGAATATCTGTATCTATACTGCAGGCCTACGTAACTGATCTTCTGCATATCATATACATGTAGTTAATATTGTTCAATTAATTAATTAGAATAACTCTGAGGGCCTTTGGTACTTACCGGAAATTTCTTGCAACACGGCGCCTCTAGAGGGACAACGAAGATAAAACCCTTTCCGAATTAGGCGATATGAAGGATGTTTCTGATACGCAACTTGTTATTGTAATTTGTTCTTTTGTATAATGTGCTTATTTTTGTTATCATATATTTCTTCATTGTTGCCCTTTTATCCAGTCTTTATGAATATAGATTATCACTACGAATGGTAATTTATCCATATGAAACGAGCTTTAATTGAGAATGACATTCTGATATGATGACGTAATGGGAGTAATCTGTCGTCGGCGACAATGTGAGGCTTGTTTTGATTGGTGTGAAAAAACGTCATTTGGTTACAAACGCAAATCGCAATATACATAACAAAAATGTAAGGTGTGATACAAGTTTTGTATCATATAGGTGTGATGTGAGAATACATAATATCCAGAGTATCTTATACAACATACACACAGAAGACTGATGTGTGACAGTATACTTCATGTAACTTGGTATCCGTAATCTAGGTCAAGGGCAAGAACTCTTTACTCCTACGAGGCCCGAACGATATGGGGGGAGGGGGATTTCGGCCCTCCTATTTATTTTCGTTAGCCATTGAGATAGAGGACTGAAATTTTTCTCACCAATTATTCGAATCAAGCTCTACCAGAAAATATGAACAAATCCAATATGACCGCCATGATGATATCAGTCAGACATCTTTTCGGAGTTTTCGGCTATTATTTGGACTGATTTTTCGATTTTTGTATTTTTCCATATCTTCTGCCGAAAACTAATTAATATGATAGAGAATAAATAGTTTTGGCAAAATATATTATATTATATATTATAAATATATTACTTTTATGCCAATTTAGGCAAGAAAAATGTGACATAAAATGGAGAGAAAAGACGGCAAACACCACTTTCTCAGGACACCTCGCCATTTTGCCATGGTCTTTTGTACCATAGGATTATTCAAATAGTCAAGTGATTATGCTAATAAGATTCACATAAAATTCAGAAAGTTTCAGCTCTCTTGTTCTCTGTGTTGCTCCCCCAGGTCTGATATGATTGAAAGTTTACTAGAATGTGTCACAAGAGGGCACGCTTGTAGTTTTTCTGTTTGTCGCGGCCAAGTCCCTCAGATTACGGGTGTAAGGGAAATAATGTTCGGCAGGAAGGAATGTCACACTCCTGTCGTTTAACACAATAAGGACATTTTTTCCGGATTTCCTGATTTGCAAGTCTGATACCGGTAAGATATATAAGAATCATCTGAAAAGGCCGGACATTGTTTCCTGGGGCATTCTGTCCAGTCACACCGGCCGTGTTGTGTCACAAACATGTGTTGTTAAATGGTGTGCGAAATGTTTGTTCATGATAATCGGTGTACCAAATATTTGTTGATGAAAATAGGTGTGTCGAATGTTTGTTGATGATAGTCGGTGTGCCAAATGTTTGTTGGTGATAATCGTTGTGCCAAATGTTTTTTATGTACGCAATAAAACTGACCTCACTTCCACTTATTGTACTAGTACTATAGTCTACCATGAAAGAATCTAAAAATAACACAGATCTCAGCCTGCAGGTCATGTCCATGCTCACACCCAATCTTCCTTCTTGTTCCTTCATCTGAAAGTCCAAGCCGCCGTTACTGTTCAGTTCTGTGAAAAGTTTTATTTTGACGAAATCACTGTTATTGGATTACCTTACAACGCCTGATATTCTACAAGAACTCCTTTGGGAAGTATTCTTTACAATTATCAAGCGATATGGCCGCTGATATGTCTCAAATATCCTGCATCTCATGTGGTCAAGCGAAGCCTTTGTTCGACCTCCATTCTAATTGCCCAAGCTGCCGACATGGGATCGTGTGCACCTGAGATAGTGCGTGTGAGGAATGCATAAAATGGGCCCCGGGTTCATTTCAGGCCTATCTCAACGGGACACTGGCAGGCGTACATAGCGCCCAAGTGTCTCAACCCTTCGCTGTCCTGGAGAGGTGTGTATATACGCAGCTACATCTTCCCATTCTAAAGTCCCCTCCGGGCCCAGTTTGTTCCTTTTCAGACTCGACGAAAGGTCATTCAGTTAAGAAACTGACCGAAACGGTTCTAGTGGAAGAAACTCTTGAAGACATGGCTTTCGGCAACATGGTGAAGGTGGACGTTGAACTTCCGCTCTTCAAGACTCCTACCGGCGATGGCAGGAAATCGGCGACAGGGCAAGGCTCGGTGTCAAAGAGCCAGTTCACCTCGATCGCTCGATCGGGGTTAACTTATGATTACAAAATCCTAGCCGTCGACGCTTCCGTAGATTTTTCATTTGGTTCTGGGCACATGAGAATGCCTTCCTCAACCTGGTTGAGGCCTGGACTGTCAGGTCGGTCCCGGCTGTTTCTTGTTTCTCTGGTGGCCCTTCTCGTCCCCCTGCCGAGACTGTGACAACGAAACTTCTGAGCCACCAGAGAATAAGGTTCCCACAACAACACCAGGCGGGTATGTATGCTGGTACCTTAAATATGACAAGACCTACGCCTAGCCCTGTAACGCAGTATCAAGATTCGTTACAACTATGCCAAGTCTATCGGCCTCCGGTTGCGAGAACATACCAGCCCTTGCACGGCTTGGCACAAGTATCGACTTCCGGTGGTGTACGTGATTCTGGCTGGGTCTGCTACGGAAGATGCTCCCTCCTGTCCGTGCTCCTGGTTTGGGACCTCGTATGCCAGTTCACCAACCTTTACAATGGCCGTGCACATGGCCAAGCGTGATGTCAACGAACACACTCCGTCAGGCCCTGCTTCCGGTTCACTCTCAAGTTTCTTATCCTACCCTGGCTGCTATCATCGCGGGGACGGAATACCAGCGGCAGGAAATGCAGTATTTTCACCGGTACTACACCGCTTCCGGTATCAACTGACCAGTCTAACGGACCAGAAGCTAATGTGATGGGGTCTATCCCCTCCAAGAGTCCCTACTGGCAGGAAGCCCGGGAGGATATGGAGGTTGATAGTGATCAATAAGGAGGTTCAGAGTATATCGAACATGTTAGTTATTTGCTGGCATCTGGCATCAGTACACAATTAATCACTTCCGGGTCGGTGCCCACGATCTACATTGTTTAGAAATTTGAGAGCAGATCTTTATGGATTTTATGAGCTGCGATTTTTCAGCATTTCTGATACATTTGATATTTCAACTTGCAGATGAGTCTTCAAACTGTACTTCCTGGTGTTGATTTGGGCCACTTTGAAAAAGCATGGTGGATGAAGACATGATCAGTGAAGGGTGAGAAGGCTCCCTGTTTACAAATCGAATGACATTCTGTAGCACCAATCAGCTGTCAGTGGCGGTAATTTGAAATTTCCATGGTCAACATCTGTCAAGACTTCCACTGGTAATGTCGCACAAGGTAAATATTGACATGCCAGGTGGATTTATGCATTGTGAATTTTCTGGATTTTTGCCGATTTTTAACGCTAATACATAACAAGTAACAGAATTAATTGTGTACTGATACCTGTCACACGACATTTTCACATTTGACCAGAGAACTTTAAATCGTCACTGTGGCTACAGTTTTTACTGGATCAGCCCAATTTTTTCCATGATGACTCCTGAACTAAGTTCAAATATTAGGGTTGTTTCAAATTTATGTTATTAAATTATTAATAAAATAAAATAAAAATTTTAATTAATTTTAATAATTTTTTTAATTATTAAAATTATTTTTTTTCTTGCTAAATGTGGTTGAAATAAATATCATACTGATAATGCTGGCTAACATCTCTTGTATTGCTATGCCATTTCTGCGACAAAATTGAGACCTTTTGGAGCAAATATAGGCAAAAAATGACTGATTTGTCAGTACTAGGGCCAAATAGTGAATGCCAAATATGACGAGGTTCATTTAACACAGCTGGTAATTATGAGCAAATGAACTTTCAAGATACAATAAAATGTAAATGGAAGAAAGGAAATTCACATAGATACAATTACATGCTTTTTTTCAAAATCGCGACCTCAGTTCAAATCTTCAATGCTTCAAATCATTTATGCATTAATTCACTTTATATCAGTCTAAAACCACATGAAATTAATACTAATTATATCACCTGTAAAAACTCAGATGTTTGTTCCACACACAAAGAATTTCCAAAATGCCTTTTGCATTTGTAACTTTAATGAGACAAATAAAATCTGATTAACTGAGTCAACAGTTAATCTGACTGTTGAGGGTTTCTCATTGTTGTGTGTTTATTGTCAGTCACATTTGCATCATAGCAAATACTTTCTCTTCATTCCATTTCCACTATCTCCAGGACTATAAGTATGTAATTCTCTTTCATATTCATATCAGAGATCTTGTAGGTAGCAAGAAACATGGATTACAGGCACCAAATATTAGCAAGCCCCATACAACCCTCCCCCCCCACACACATCAACTCTGGGAATTTCGCACAGTGTGACTCAGAGGTATGCCTCCAACTCTGTTGGAAGATAGGCCTTTCTCACTGTAAGTTGCCACTTTAATCTTTCACCAAACAGTTAACAGTTTAAGTTAGGCAACTTCCAGCTGTCCTCATCTTTCATGGTTGTTAATGTAGCAGAGATCAGCAAATGACCATCAGATATGTTGTCATTGAAGTTTATTCCTTTTTTTCTTCTATGTTGTGTTTTGACAAGTGTTGCCTGTTTGCAGACATTGCATTCATGGACTTGAAATCTGACACAGAATATATTCCTCAATGTTATTTAGGAGTTTTCTCAGTAATAATAACTGTTTACAAGTAATATGTGCATCTTTCTAATTACTGCCAGCAAGATCTTGATGAGATGTAGATCCATCCAATTGAACTGACATATATTCTCTATATGGGAGTTGTGTATACCATAAACACCTCTGTGTTATATTTTGGTATGTGTTGTGTACACATTTGTGTATCTTGCTGTCACTTATTACAGGATTAAACATGTCTTTGATCTTTGTATCAACATCAAATTTAAATCCCATTTGATAGATTACTGGGATGACCCACTGATTACATGGAGAAGTTAACCACTGCCATGAAGGAAATTTTTACCAAATGTAGCCTAAATGAGCAGGTTGAAAACAAATTATGTTTTGACACATTTTGAATTTAAGTTTTCTTTATTTTTAAACTTTAATTTGAATAATTTCATAAAAAAATGAATTAAAATAATAAAAAAATAATTAAAAATAGTGTTTAACATATCTAGTTAATGCTTTATACTTCTTTTTATAGGCAGAAGGATTGTCGACTTGGTGCTTTTTACCAGATGGAAAAATATGTACAGGTTAGTGAGATATTGTACTTTTTACTTGTACCTCAGTCTTAAGTCATATGGGGCAAACTGAGGGGAAATTATAAAGGGGGTACCCTTGGTATATAGGCTGTAAAATCTCTATCTGTGCATAGTTTTATCTGTGCCTTCTCAAGAATGTTTGGGGATGGGTATGGTTTGTTCAGATGAGAGCATTCCTTATTTTAACAATGGTTCCATTCCTGACAGGCATCAGTACACAATTAATCACTTCCGGGTCGGTGCCCACGATCTACATTGTTTAGAAATTTGAGAGCAGATCTTTATGGATTTTATGAGCTGCGATTTTTCAGCATTTCTGATACATTTGATATTTCAACTTGCAGATGAGTCTTCAAACTGTACTTCCTGGTGTTGATTTGGGCCACTTTGAAAAAAGCATGGTGGATGAAGACATGATCAGTGAAGGGTGAGAAGGCTCCCTGTTTACAAATCGAATGACATTCTGTAGCACCAATCAGCTGTCAGTGGCGGTAATTTGAAATTTCCATGGTCAACATCTGTCAAGACTTCCACTGGTAATGTCGCACAAGGTAAATATTGACATGCCAGGTGGATTTATGCATTGTGAATTTTCTGGATTTTTGCCGATTTTTAACGCTAATACATAACAAGTAACAGAATTAATTGTGTACTGATACCATCTATGACTTAATTCCGAATGTTGCACTTCCGGTTCCACATGCGAGGGATATCAAGACGGAATCGGAAAAGTTAATTCGGGTTACGAGGTCGGTACGGACACATGAAATCAGCTGCTATCCATTCTGTATGCGACTTGTTCCACGGAACGTTAGCATGTTCCTCCTGCGAAGCCGATCATATAATAAACATGATTCTCCATTCAGCTTACGTTCTGCAGATGTTAATGAGGACTTTAGGTATTTGTGCCCAGCAGATACAAAGCCCCGTGCTAATATCACTGTTCCATTTACGAACAAGCAGGCTGTCACGCTTGAGGAAACTGCCCCTAAGGAGTAGCGATGACGAATCATCTGGACTGATTTCTTAAAGCTGGATTGTTTTCGTTGGCGGTGGCACAAAATCAAGAACAACAATTACAGGAGGGTATTAACGTAGTTCTTGACTATCAAGAGATATGTCTTCTATGCTTGTGTACTTAAGCAGAAAAGCTTACATCCCATTCGTGCATGAGTATAAACTGGAAGCGTAAAGAGGAGACAGAGAGTAAACAGCTCCCTCTTTAGTTTGGCTCTGCCGTGACTGAAGTCGGACAAGAGATGTCTCGCATAGAGCATGACATATCAGTGGCTTCCGGCGCTTCGTCTAAGAATCCAGCAGTCTTCCGGTCCTAAGGTGAAGAAGTCCAAAAGTAACCCATTTCCGGTTCCAAGGCTAGTAAGGGTGAACATGGACAACGGCAAGGCCAAGCACCTCCTTCGGACGACCCCAAGTTGGAAGAAGGGAGGCAAGAGGAAAGGCAAGCAGCCAAAGCAGGATAAGTGATGTTTCGGGCCATACTGACTGACTTCCGCTATGGCGGAAACACCGCGATATCACGTTTCCGGTCCCGCCACAACAAGATCTTCCGGTAGGGGGGAAGACTTCAGTTGTTTGGGCGGAACTGGACAATAATTCGGGCAGAATCGTGGGTCATCCGAACAATAAGATATGGCTACCGCCTATCGTTCGACAGGATTCCGCCGTTGACTGCGATTCCCCTCTCATCTCGCATCCCTCATGGAGCGGGTCATCTATCGGCAATACAATCATCTGTGGACAAGCTGATAGAGAAAACGGCTGTCATAGAACTTCCAGTTTGCGACAAAACTCTCAGCTTCTATTGGCCGGTCCGAGATGCGTATGGCTATCAACCTCAAATGCCTCAACAAGGACTACCTTACTCCACCGACACACGTCCGCATGGAGTCCTTCCGGTCCATCCAGTTAATAATCAGGCAGGGGGAATGACTGACCTCCCTGGATTTAAGGGATGCATCCCTGCATAACCCGATATATCCAGCGGACAGGAAATAATTAAGATTCATGGTGGGCAAACGACGCTTCCAAATTCAAGTACCGTTTGGCCTTTCAACTTCCCCCTGGATGTACACGCGAGTGTTTACACCAGTGGCACTATTCCTGCGCTGTAACACTTTTATATCGAAGAGTCACTGCTAAGGACCACCTCAAAAGAGCAGTTGATCCGGGACACGCGGTTCGTCTTAAGGATACTGATATCTCTGAGTTACCCCCACCACTCAAAGTGAAATCAGAACAGATTCCGTCGCAAAAGCGCAAATTTCTGGGGGTGGACTACTATACGACACTGGCTATCGTCAAACCCCCAGAAGATTGTTGGTAAAAGATACTTCAGTTTCTCAAGTTATCTCAAGCCAGGTCTCTACACTTTGCTGCGATAGTCGGCCTCTTCACGTCTACACAGGACGTAACGCCAAGAGGTCGTCCGCAGCTATGCCCCTTAATGATTTACTTCAATCATCAATGGGTCGAAAGGCAGTTGATACCAGTCAGGCCTCTTGTCAAACAATGCCTCCAATGGTGGCTGGATCCACTCAATGTTATGCCAGGTGTGTCCCTACTGCCATTTCGTCCGACACTTCATCTGTACACGGATGCATCTATGGAAGGTTCCATCGCAGGACCCGTCGGGAATGGAAGTATATGCATTTCCACCCCAGCAATCCTTGCAAAGGAACTACAGAAGATCCACGAACACAATTGTGTGGTATATCTAATAGCTCCGTGGTGGCCAGCAAGGCCGTGGTTTCTGGACCTTCTGAATCTTCTTTTGGATGTACCAAGACGACTTCCGCTTTGGTACAACCTATTTCGGCAGCCCGGGTCATTGACAGTCCACAGCCAACCGAGGCTGTTCCACTACCACTTGTTCAAGTGCTCCAAGGACACGTTGCTCAGGCGAGATTTTTTGCGGAAGTTGGGCGCCGAATGGTACAATCAATCGGGCCCTCGTCCACTCCATGTTTACCAATCGAAGTGGGCAGTCTTCTTTGTTTGGTGTGGGGAGAGGGATATCGATCCATCCAGAGCCACTATTCCCCAACTAGCATATTTCATAGTGTACCTCAGGGATAGGGGCTTGGTACCATCAACAGTAGAATGCTACAGGGCAGCTATCGTTCAGTCCTTCGACTGATTCGAATCTAACTGCGCTTCATTAAGTCGTTTAAAATTAGGAATCAGTCAGTCGCCACCAAGTTACCGAAGTGGGACCTAGCCCTTGTACTTTGCAAGTTGGGGGAGGCACCTTTTGAGCCGATCAGTACCATTGATCTGAATATGCTTTCATACAAAACCTCGTACAAACGGCTCTTGCGTCGGCAGTTTGTGTCGGAGCTCCATGTGCTCGATTACAGGAACATCAGGCATTCCAGGTACTGGAGATATGCAGTACTGTCCCTGAGTTTGTGGCCAAGAATCAAGCTAGTGCCTCGTGAGTTCACAATTCCTGCCTTATCTGATGTCATTTCATACGGTCTGCAATCTGACATAGTTATGTGTCCGATTCGTGCACGTGTGTGTTGCATGAATCGTACTCAAGATCTGACGGCGGGCAGGAGGCGATTGTTTATACCTTCCGATCCAAAAGCTAAACAAGAAATTAGCAAAAATACTATTTCAAGTTGGCTCAAAAATACGATTCGACTAACATACTCCACGGCTACTGATAGGCAAACTAACGTCTCCACATAAATAACTTGAAAATTAAATTTCATGTTATTACGCTAAGACGTACCTCACTTCCAGTGATACCCACCCGCCTTTCCCTCTGAAACACAACTTGAACTATGCAACTCGGAACAAGAAGATTAGGTGTGAGAATGCGTGTGACCTGCAGGCTGATATCTGTATTATTGTCCCCCGCCGCAACGCGGCCGGGGACTTTAAAATGGTTCTTGATTCTATGTGTCCGTGCATGTCCGTGCCTGTCTGTTCGAATGATTACTTCCGAACGCTTTGTTGGATTCTTCCGAAATTCGGCATACGGACTCCTTGCGACAAGACACCAGTCAGTATCGCGTTTCAGCAACATCTGCCTGAAGGTGGCGCCACTGGGTCAAAATGGTTCTTGCTTCTATGTGTCCGTGCATGTCCGTGCATGTCCGTGGATGTCCGTGCATGTCTGTTCGAATGATTACTTCCTAACGCTTTGTTGGATTCTTCCGAAATTTGGCATACGCATTCCTTGCGACAAGACGCCATTCGGTATCGCATTTCAGCAACATCTGCCTGAAGGTGGCGCCACTGGGTCAAAATGGTTCTTGCTTCTATGTGTCCGTGCATGTCCGTGGATGTCCGTGCATGTCTGTTCGAATGATTACTTCCTAACGCTTTGTTGGATTCTTCCGAAATTCGGCATACGCATTCCTTGCGACAAGACGCCAGTCTGTATCGCATTTCAGCAACATCTGCCTGAAGGTGGCGCCACTGGGTCAAAATGAATCTTGCTTCTTTGTGTCTGTGGATGTCAGTTACAAGCGATAACTTCCAAACGCTTTCTTGGATTCTTTCGAAATTTGGCATACGCATTCCTTATGAGAAGACGCGGTTGCGTACTGGATTTCAGTAACATTTGCCTGAAGGTGGCGCCACTGAGTTTCGCTTCCTCATGCCCGTTCCAGTTAAAATGGGTCTTGCTCTCTTTGTGTCTGTGTCTGTTCAAATCCTTCACAGGCGACAACTTCCAAAAGATTTGTCGGATTCCTTCGAAATTTAGCATATACACTCCTTGTGACCGACATGGGTTGGTATTGCGTTTCAGCAAGATCCACCTGAAGGTGGCGCCACTGGGTCTTGTTCCAATCTTCTGTTCATGTCCGTGGTTTCCATTCAAATTCTTCACAAGCGATAATTTCCAAATGCTTTGTCTAATAATTAGGCATCCCTAAATGCATTTGTCATTTGTTCTTCTTTCTTCCGCTTCTCGCTGTTTTGAATTTCATGTCGCTTTAAATGAAGGACACCATTTTGTTAAATTTGCTGTCCAGTCCTTCTATTCCACATCATATGATTTACACTAAAGCTTTTGCAGGAAACGTATTTTTTTTCAGAAGTATAATATGAAATAACTGGCGGGGGAATCCCCGCAGTACCGAACCTGTGTTAGTTTTGAATTTTGTGTCGCCTTAAATGAAGGGCATTTCCTTCAACTTTGCTATGAAATCATTCTATTCCACATCATATGATTTACTCTAAAGCTTTTGCATGAACCTTATTATATTTCAGAAGTATAATATGAAATAACTGGCGGGGAAATCCCCGCAGTACCGAACCCCTGTTTTTTTTAATTTCATGTCATCTTAAATGAAGGACAACATTTTCTTCAATTTTGCTATCAAATAATTGTATCTCGCATCATATGATTTACCCTAAAGCTTCTGCAGGAACCATTTGTGTCCACAGTGTAACTTACTATATTAATTACAACTGAGTTTGGGTGCACACTGTGCATGTGATCAATTTCCTGAATTGAATTGATTTCCACCTTGTGGTTTTTCGGACTGTGATAGATGATGGCATGCAGTTGTCAGTGTGGTTGTTTCATGTACAGGGAGCTTTCTATGGCTTTCATGTCAGCACACCTACCACTACCCTCAAGAAGAGCATGTCCCCATCCCCAGGGCGCCGAGCCGCACCCTCTATCTCCCAAACTAGCCCTCGCCCGACCCTCATATATTGTGTTTGAGCATATATCTCCAATATATCTTAGCAGAAGCTGAAATTTGTGTGTTGTCTGCAATATTGGGATAATTGCAACCCCAAAAGGTTTCAATTTATCAGGCACAGACCCATGTTTTTGTATTTGGTAAATGGATCCCTTGTCTACCTGTATATATTTTTGCTTGGAATTGTTTTTCTTGCCAATCCGCTTCTGGGTGGCGCCACCTTGGGCCAAGTTAAATTGCATCTCCAGACAATAACTTTTGAAAACCTTAAGGATTCTTTTCAAATTTGGTGTGGTGGTACCTTGTCTCAAGATCTGGCTTGAGAATGTTTTTCATGTTGATAGGGGGACTACCTGAAAGCTAAGTTAAGTGTTTCCAGACAATAACTTTTGAAAAGCTGAACCGATTCATTCCAAATTTGGTGTGTAGGTACCTCTCCTCAATTTCTCGTTTGGCAGTTTTTCATGCCGATCCACATATAGGTGGAGGCACCTGGGGGTAAATTTAAAATTATGTTTCCAGACAATAACCTTTTAATACTTGAATGAATTCTTTCCGAGTTTGGTATACATGTACCTTACCTGAAGGTTTCACTTAGTATTGTTGTTCTTGTCGATCGGCTCATAGGTGGCGCCACCTGTAGGCCAAGTTAACATTTTCTATTTCCAATGTCAAGGGATCTTGCTTCAAGATCTCTGGTTGGGATTATTTTTTATGCCTATCTGCCTACACATGGCGCTACCTGAGGGCCAAGGTAAAATTGCATTTCCGGACAGTAACTGTTGGACCTTAATGGATTCTTTTAAATTTGGTATGTGGATACCCTCAAGTTATCTTATGGGGCCATGTTAATGATGTTTTTCCTAAGTTTTACATTTTTACTTTCTTCACAAATAATGAATGTTTCCTTTACTAAAGATGCAAAAGGCATGCCTCCAATCTAGATGGAGAAAACCATCCATGAATTGATGTGATATCTGACGGTCGTAATTCATGGATGGAGCGCCAAGTCATAGTAAAACACCGAGTAGAAATCCAGCCCCCGACGCCTGACGATGGGGATGGTATTTACGCTAAAATACGGCGAAAGCATCCAAGTTTAGCAACTTACTATCTCCTCAGATCATTACCCTATCCATAAACACCGTTTATTTGGGTATTCGGCTCTGTTTTGTTGAGATAGCAGCATAAATCCACACCTACTGTACCGTTTTCTTCCATCCGCCTCTGTTCACTCGAAAGTTAGGCCAACAAGCATGCGCACACGATACACTTCACGTCATAGTCACGTGACTCTCATTTGGCGACCCGTCGTCATCCGCGCACTTCCTCCACACGTGGTAGGGTGTTTCTAACTGACAGGCGCGCTCGAATCATGGCAGAAGCGGCTAACTGATTACACGCGTGAGAATAATCCTGCATTTTAAAACAATTCTTGATAGTTATTCCAGGTATTGTGTAATAAATATCCCTTGGATTGCGCCCGAGAGGTGATAATGAGCTGTATTAACTGCAACCAGGAATTCATTCGTAAGTCTGACCATGGATATAGCAGGCATCTATGGCAAGCCAAAGTGCTTTTTATTCCGAATTTCCGATATCGGGAATTCAATTCCCGATATCGGAAATTCTAATTTCCGATATCGGAAATTGCAATTCCCGATATCGGAAATAGAATTTCCGATATCGGGAATTAGAATTTCCGATATCGGAAAGTCAGTGACAATTTTCGATATCGGAAATAGAATTTCCCATATCGAGAATTCAATTTCCGATATCGGGAATTCAATTTCCGATATCGGGAATTCAATTTCCGTTATCGGAAATAGAATTTCCCATATCGGAAATTGTCACCGAATTTCCGATATCGGAAATGAAAGCCTGAAAGCTTTACAAAACCTAGGGGTGCATTCCACACCTAAATCTGAATCTGAATCTGAATCTGAAACCCAAATGATGTGCGGCTAAAAACAGGCATGGGTTCGGATCTTCGACCATAAATAGATGTAAAATCTTTAACAAAAACCTTGTAAACGTATATATTTTCTAAATGGGCACACTCGTGCCATTATTTCAAGGGACTTGTGAGCTATTGAAATTGAAAAGGAAAGACGTGCAATCCTCCTTAGCCCTTCTTCAACTTTTCTGAAAAAACATGAAATGATTTTCTTTTTATGTATGTTAAAGTGTTTCCCGTCCAAAGGACAATTTAATATGGCGAAAAAAATAGGGGGTCGACCTACTCGTTTTTTGTAAAATTTTATCCCCATAGAGGAATCATGATTTTCGCTTCCAGAAAAAGTGCGGATTTTGGTCCTCCAGATATTCAATTCCGGACACGATTAACTCTGTAGTGGCGAGTGGGTGCGATCAACAAGCAATTGTTATATCCTCGTTTGGAGAAATGGTTACGTCCAGCAGGGTGATACTATAGATATCAGTTAGTAGAAAGGTCAGAAGAATTACCTTGCTGTCAAAATCAGGCGATCTTCCTTATTATAAAATTAGGGAGGGACCACTTTGTACGAAACCGTGGCAAGTGTGGAGTGCACCCTAGAGTTGCAATTCCCGATATCGGAAATTCAATGACAATTTCCGATATCGGAAATTGAATTTCCGATATCGGGAATTGAATTTCCGATATCGGGAATTCAATTTCCGATATCGGGAATTGTCTCCGAATTTCCGAT
>JAVTVY010043925.1:0-22156 GCA_036873755.1 Hanleya hanleyi
AATTAGAAATGTAGATAGAAAACTGTCAATGATCAATATTTCCTGATTTTAGGCAAGTGACCTCTGACCTCGACCTCAGTTTTGGTATGAGACACATCGTCTCCACCTAGCGTATCCACTCACAAAAAAAATGCAACTGTGGATAGAAAACGTTCACAGATATACACCGGACACGAACACTTCAGTGATTTTCTGTTTTTTTAGGCCAATGACCTTTGACCTCTGACCTCGACCTTCATTTTGGTACGTGACACATCGTCTCCCTGTAGGGTATCCACTCACCAAAAATTGGAACTGTAGATAGAAAACTGTTCCAGATATAGACCGGACACGAGGGACGGACAGACGACGGAAACCGCCATCACATAATACGTCCGCCTTTTGGCAGGCGTATAAAAAAGCAATCAGAGTTTGCTTCAAGTTTGGAGCACTGTTACATGTAATTGCTTCGGGTATTGCATTTACTATGTGATGTACATGCACTTCTGGAGATGGAGGGTGGGGCTCATTTCCCTTTGAGTTGGTTCGTCATGATAGGACTAAAATACTGTTTAAAGGGATGTTAAATCCTATTCACGAGCTCACTCACCCTTGGAGGTGGGCACAATGCCCTGGGATGGGGGAAGGGTGATGGATATGTCCCGTAAATCTACAATGAGTTGGGGCTCAGTTCCTTGAGGGTGGGGACACTCATGGGGGTAATGGATGTGTCTCATGAGGTTAATGGGTGTGCAAAGTTTGGCACTGAAACGGGGCTATTTAAATGTAAAATAGGCTGTTGGAATAATTCCACTAACTCTTTGATATTCAGTCCCCATGGCGAAGAGCCATACAATTTGTAGTCTCACACATTTCTCTCAATAAGGTACTAGGTACACCCCTATAGTTTGGAACGTTACAAATTCTGACAATGGTTGTATGCAGACGTGTACATGTATAGCGCTGCGTGCTATCTAAAGGTTGGAGTTTGACCCTATCAAGTAACCCTATCAGCTAAGTGAACCAAGCCATTGACCTAGGTCATGCATGTGTCATACATGTGACTATGCTCTGAATGGTATAGAGGGTCTGGTGGAGAGGATGTTTGTGTGATAGTTCAAAAGTTACATACCGTGTATATAATTTGTGCAAGAATGAAAGCCTAGAAAATTAGAATTTCTTGCCAACATGGCAAACATATGATAAGTCTGCCTTAAACTATTTTCTTCTGTATTTGTTAAGTGTTCTAAATAAAGTTGTTATCAACCAGTGATTTATGACATCCTTTCAGGAAAACACTCTAAGTCAACCTCTGAATAGTATCCATTTTGTATTCATGCTCTAAAGCAGGAAATCTCTGTGAAAATGACATATGAACATATATATATGAGAATAGCAGAAAATATTTAACTTCATTAATATAGACCAGGTGAAACAAAATCTAGCAAAAATAGTTGACCAAACTATCTGCAGTAAGGGCGATCCATGTCACGTAAGTTACATTTTCATTCCCGCTGGGGATGCATTTGTAACATCTGCCACAATTAACAGCCATGACTACACCAATAACAAAACAAATCACTTAAATAAAAGTATTTCTTATACTCTGAATACGTTTTCGAGTAATTTCAATCAAATTAATTAGCATCTGGGCTTAATTAAAAAAGTATCACGTAAGTTACTCAGAGAATTAGGGCAGTTTTGGTTCATTTGACGTGTGTTAATAATTCTCTGGTTTGGTTGGAAGAATCTTAAAAGTTCTCACCTATGGCGATAGCTTGAACAATGAATTAGTAGGTATGTGTATAGCTGCTATCTGTCACTTTGCCGTATTTTACCACAAGGGTTGTAAAAATTGTTAACCAGTGTCCCGTAAGTTACAAATGTGTGTCACGTAAGTTACATGCGATGGGTTTCTGGACTATTTATTCAGGAAATACTTGCATAAATGTTTAGAAATTGAAAAATACAATGTACTTATACAGGAATAACAATTTTTGGGATACTTAACTGTTCATTATTTTCTAATTGATTACCAAACTCATTACCATATTTTCAGTAAAAACATTGGAATTGTTTATGGAATTGGACCCTTTACTTAGTCTGCAAGGACAGTTTAGAATATCTTAAATGTATACTTTTAGTGGTAACAATGTTAGAAATACTTAATAGTTTGATTTGCTTTTGACAAAAAATTCTTCATAGTTTACATGGTTTTGTATATGTAACTTACGTGACAATTTTTGTAACTTACGTGACATATCACGTAAGTTACACAACTTCACCCCTCTGAATTTCTATTCAACTATTTGTTTTTTACCAAGTTAAGAGGTGTATGTTCCTAGTGGACATGAGGTAGTTTCATTGATGGAAGAGGTGTTTTTATATGTATTGCCTATATTATCTCTTGACAAAATGACCAATGAAAATTTGTCACGTAAGTTACATTGTGATAATCGGATTGAATATTGAGTGAAAATGACAAAGTCTTGCCAACTTCCCAAATTTGGCAAGTTTGCATGTTAGAATACATCATTGTTAGTTACTAAGATCAGATATAATCAAACTGAGAGGAATACTTCAGATTATACATCTTATTTTGAGGCCTACTAGAAAATCACATTTTATGGCTGTCCGAGTTTGCTAGGTGTTTCAATGGTATTTTTTTCTAGAATGTGGACCAATCAGTGACAAAAACTTCATTTTGTCTTAGTTCAGGCACTGGTTGATACAAAAAATCAACAGATGTCCCAATCCTAGCTGTTTGAAATTTGAGCAACTTTTACTCTCTGTCGTGGAATCGCCCACTTAGCTGAATAACTTGAGGACTCTTTTCTTCTGCTCTTCCTCTCAAAACCTAAAGCAGTTAAATAAACAACCAGTCACCCTGGCAACGGCACCAAATGTGCTCAAATTTTTCATGACTACAATACAGGACCATTAGTCCCTACGGGACTAAATCGCCCCGTGAAAACTATAATTACATGTATATATTGATGTAATACAATCAAGGGTTACCCTGAATAGGGTTTTACCTTTCACAGAAATTTCAGCATTGGAGGGTACGATTCAACCTCTTTTGTTGTACTTTACCATCATGGAGGCATAACAGAGCTGTTTCTATGGCTATGGCATTGACTTGCTCAAATCCTGAAATATCAAAAAGAGTATTTATACACATGTTACAATATTTTGTTATGATAATCAATATTCACCAAAAAGGAAATGTATTTAGCCTGCTACAACATGTTGTATGAAACAAAAGAACTGTCAAGAGGAAAATTGTTGGTTCTCAAAGGAATCAGACGGTGGAGTTGGGTAAAATATGATGTATTTAAACTTGTGGGGTTTTTTTAACTTCATCAGAGCCTGGTCTTATGTTTGGAGCGCTGTAATCTCTTGGGTATTGCATGTAGTAAGTGAGTGATTGAGTGAGTGAGTAGGATTTAACGTCGTTTTTAACATTTTTTGAGTCATATCACGACAGTGCCTACATGTGCCAGAACACGAGTGTCCACAGTTTCTATTATCCTGGACACTGATCAGCCCAGCTAGTAATCTTCATCAGTGTCTGGTCTTAAGTTTGGAGCACTGTAATCTCTTGGGTATTGCATGTAGTAATATGTGATGTACACATGGCAGTGTGACTAACGTGACAGGACCTATGAAGTAGGGTAGGCATTAGGACTCCGACACGCACTGAACTCTTGGAAATCCCCCGCCCCAAGTTGAAATCCTGTCTATATTAAGGTCGGCACAGCCCAAGTCAGAATCACCAGTGATTTTCATCAAAAATCACCAGAAATTTTCATCAAAAGTAGGTCAGCTCAGAACTTGCTGGTAACAGTCCCCTAATTCACCTTTATGAAAAAAATCAAGGTTCTAATGTCAACGGTCCTCCTTATTTTGGCGACGAAAGAATTCGGATGGACTCACTCACTCACTGACTACCTGACAATTTGCAGATGGTACATGTAGCCTACTCCTGTAGACTACATAAAAGGAAATTATGTACTTCTGTGACTAAGAATTGTTTTCAACTGATCTGAAGGGGATCCCAACTTTTGTAGCACAAAAGAAGGCATTTGATGAAAAAGCATGCAAATGAACAAAAACTACCCAGCTGTCAGTATTTAAGTGCAATTAATTGGGAAAGTTTTCTTTTAAAAGTTTTTCAATTTGATGATATGCATGTACCAGTCTCGGTTTGAGAAATTAGGTCGAGGTCACTCATCATCAAGGTCACTTAGGTCAAGGTTACTGGTCCAATGTCAGAATCAAGTGTAGTGTATGATCCTTTGAGATACTATGGTCCATGCAATAAAAATGGACTTGTAGGTTAACGTCAGGTTATAATTTGACTAGGGCAAGATACATGTACGTCAAGTTTCTTTAAGTGAGCTGAAGTGTTCTGAAAATGCGTTTTGCTTTTTGAATTTGGAGGGCTGGGGCCAAAAGTTTATTAAGTATTTTATTACAGTGACCAATAATTTAGTGTAACGTGTACGAGCAGGACCAGTCGTAGTGTTTAGAAGAAAACGAATCAATAACCGGGATTGCCCACTGGCATTCTGGCCGTCACCGTCGTTAACCCCTTCACTAGTAGGGATCCGGGGCTCGAAGAGATGATCACAACCCTATAAGGATGACTGACGCTGATGTAAAGGTCTATATGGTATATTCTGCACAAATAGTATACGCGGTTACAAATAATAGCGTAGAACCGCGTGGCTTAGACAGAATGTCTAAGGAGATGTAACGTTACGATATTTACATATATGTACAGACACTAGGAGAGTATGCAAATAAACTTGATGTATATATACCCGTGATGTGAGAGAATGTGTGCACACAAGTTAACGGATACGTACACTTGGGGTGTGCATACAAGGTTCACGGATACGTACACTTGGTGTGTGCACATAAGGTTCACGGATACGTACACTTGGTGTGTGCACATAAGGTTAACGGATACGTACACTTGGTGTGTGCATATAGAGTTAAACGTATCCCTGGTGTATATGTGGATAATAGAAGAGAATGTGTGCAGTTTAAGCTTGATGTTATATGGCAATAATATATATATATGTGAGTGTATGCATATAACTTTATAGTTAATATAGTGCTTTAAGTCTATGCGCGATAAGGGCGGCCTGGCTGCTGGCCCTTCTCTTCTGGGGATAAGGGCGGCCTGGCTGCTGGCCCTTCTCTTCCGTCGTTGGAACGTTATGGATATAACGCTCTCTCCAGGAATGACACCCAGTCGTCGGAACGTTAAGGATATAACGCTCTCTCCAGATACGTCGCCCAGGCGTGGAAACGTCAAGGCCCGTTGGAACGTTACGGCGGTAACGTTCTCCCCAATATACAGATACCCTCAGGCGTTGGAACGTCACGGCAGTGACGCTCTCTCCAGATATAGCACCAAGTCGCTGAAACGTCACGGCCCGTTGGAACGTTACGGCGGTAACGCTCTCTCCAGAGACGACCCCCAGTCGTTGGAACGTCGCGGCGGCGACGCTCTCTCCAGAGACGTGGCAACTCGGCGTGTACTTCACCCCCAGTCGTCGGAGCTTGACCCTAACTTGTTAGCTCACCAGTCTGCTTCCCGCACAGGTAAGTATAGCCCGGCGTCTCAACCCTTACGGCTGCTGCGACCCGTCTATAGCCCGGCCTGTGACTACACACTTCACGACGATCTCTCAGGTAAGTATCACGCCCCACTTCCGTGACCGTCAGGACAATTACATGGGTATATAATGTGCTATTACTAGTTCATCTGGTACCGATGAAACATCGTACGGTCCGTAAACTGCCGTTGTAATCTGTGCCCTGGGCTTGACCGTACAGTCCGTAAACTTGTTACCACTTTTACATCGGTAAAAGGAAGCCCGCCTTCTGTAACGTGTGATAAATACACGTATCCTACTGGAATCTGTATGTCTTGTTACTGCTTTTACATCGGTGAAAGTGAGCCCACCTGCACCGCGCCTCTATGCGTGATAAATACGCATATCCTCCCTGTGGGATCTGTGGTCTGTGGCTTTCTTGACTGTATAACCTGTGCTCTGTGTTTCTTTATTTAACGTGTGACAAATACACGTCTCCTTCTTGTAAGATCGGTGTTCTGTAGATGTCTGTATAGAACGTGTGATAAATACACGTCTCCTTCTTGTAGAATCTGTGTTCTGTAGGTTTCTTTGCGGTATAATTTGTGAGCTGTACGTCTGGGCTTGTACTGCACCGCTTATAACCGGTGTGTCTTTATTTGCTTGTATGTGTGATAAATACACATATTCCTCTGGAATCTGTGTTCTGTTCGTTTCTTGTGTGCTGTATCTTTCTCGACGGTATAATGGTGATCGGTCTGGCTGGACTGGTACTGTACTGTTTGTGATCTGTGCGTCTTTATCTGCTCGTATGTGTGATAAAGACACATGTCCTTCCAGTTGAATCCGTAAGCTGTATCTGTAACTTGTATATGGCCAGCTATACGCCGTCTGTGTAACTGTTTGCGGCCTTTCCTGCTCCCAAAGCGCCCGGCCCAGTTTATCGATACTTCCCGACGAAAATGGCTCGCCCGCCTGAGTCTTGTCTCGCCCCGCCGGCTGTAATACTGCGACCGTTTCCGTCCCGTATAGCGTTGCCCGGCTGTCGGCGACGAATAAACCGGCTGGACGTGTTCCTCCAGCCCTCTCTTTCTGGTCTCTCCTCGATTGGAATGTCAGCTCGAGTTTAAATAGGGTGTGCACTCTCCACACCCAAAAGTCCTCACAGGAGGCTTCCTCACGAACGGAGACGTTTCGACCGAACCGAAGATCGTCTTCCACAGCGAAATTACAGTTCATAGATCATAAATGAGCATGCCATCCCAATCCATAATTTGTAGAGAAAATTCCACGTAAAGGGCAACTCCTATCTCGTTCTGGTAAGCGAGAAATACGGGGGAATGCATTTCTGATATCTGCCTTGCTCGACGCTGACGACATGGGTCAAGGTCGATCTTCCACATTCCAACGTAGCACACGGCTCCTGATTCAAACTGTTCTCTACGCAAACGGTTAACCGTTACATTAGCATGTTTGATATTTCCTGAAATAAAATATTACTGAGTGAACTTAACTAAATGATTTATTACATAAGGCGTCAAATGCCGTCATCATAGACTAGGTAGGGGTGTCGAATTGAGTCACCCTGAGGCAATGGCAGTAAGCCTCCATCGGGCAAAGAGTTACACCTACATCAAGAAATACTGTGCAAATATCATTTAATCAATTTCATGTATATGTTGTATCTTGGAAAAATAGGTCAAGGTCGGTCATCCTCAAAATAGCTCAGTTCTGTAACCATCCCCATACATTGCATGAATTTGTAAAGCCTCAATGTAAATTTGTAATAGACTCAACTTACTTTTCGCTGTTAACAAGAACATGCATGATATGTACAGATGATGGCAGAGATCAGCACGGAAATTCGGACAAAATCTGATTCTAAGTGCTCTGAGCACACATTGTACTTATACATAATTTTACCAATCAGGATTGAAAGTCCATATGTTTGACAATTTACAGATGAAAGTAAAACCTAAGATCTAGGTCCATAGTCCACTCCATTTTACTTATTTCTTCTTTTCTCATCGTTTATCTTCAGTTCAATACAATGCTGTCTTCTTCTCTCTGTGAGGCATGTTATGTATTTCATTAACTTTATTGTAATGTAACTTTATGAGGGGAGAGGTGTTAATATAGGCCATGCCTGTTCACCAATAGTCCGCTTCAGCCAAGTATTCCATATTTATAGCTCATTTCAGTTATTCACAAAGCTATTCAGTATGTGAAGGTCTATATAGTTACGTAGTTTGGTTCTGAAAGACGTGATGAAATATTGGTAACTTACAAAAGATGAAGACTCGTCTCAATCCTGCTGGGGGTCCAAATTTTGTCTTACTGTGAGCTGCAGGTAGCTGTTTGGAGTGTTGAAGTCTCTCGTAATCTGCGAACCTGGTGGTGATTCAAGCAGCTCTAGTCAATTCTTTGGTCAGCCTCCTGGTGCGATCTTTGCACTATCAAAAGAAAACATTGGAAGCACATAGTATTACCTCAATTACAGGAGAGTGAGTGAAGATCAGAATTTACACTAAATACCAAACTGAAAAGACAGACCTATACAGACTTATACAGTCAGGGTAGAACTTACAGAAGTTATACATAAAAAATTTATAACCTGGCCAAGTTATGAACTACATATAGCAATAACTCACCAAAGTTATGTTGTTGCACACATTGGCTAGAAAAAATTGTGTGGATGGAAGGAAATGTCACAAAAAGTGACAATCATGATCTTCTAATACAACCATGGCATACCTTAAGAAGATTGTATTGGGCCATAAATTTTACATCAACGTGTCATATACAGAGCACATTATAACTTTATAAGGGCCAATTTGCACAATAAACAAAAAACGACTGCAGTTCTTCAAAAACGAGTGTGGCCCAAAGCAATACATGTACCTCTTCAATCAACCTCAATGTCTTGGCTTTCAAATTTTTTTTTTACATAATTGAGGGGAAAATCTGGGATGCAAGGACATACCCTGATAATAAATGTGTCGAGGTTAAAATACCATGTTTATGTAAGTTTTATGAATGTACCACATGCACTTGAAGGCATGAAGGATGTTAAACAGAGTAATGGTCTGTTTTAAATGAATTAACAGAGACCATTACACCCTGTGACTTCACTAGTGGTCAAAATATCATTGGCAGTGCACAGGAGATTTTGATGTAATGACTTCTGGAGGTTATAACGTCTGTAAGTTGGTCACCTGACTGTTGTCATAGGTGTAGTACTTGGTTAGGGATGATAGCTCGACAAGGATTTTCAGGCACAAGAACTGTGCCATATGGAAAGATTAGCCCACAGTACATGTACAAGAGTGTTTTTGGCAATTACAGTTAGGCCTAGTTTTCCTGTTCACTATTATGAAGGTGACTAGCTCTCAACACCAAATAAATCCATTATTCTTGCTGTGCAGTATATTTTTTTACCTGTAGGTGCCTTACTTGTTATCCCCTTCCCTTGCCAATTTTGGGATATCCTCAGGCGGGCAGGCACGCAGCCTCGAACAGCTCCTTCATATTATAGATTTACTGGTCAGTAGTGTACATTGCGTAAATGGAGCCATATTTCACCCGGATGTAACTATGACGTCACAGGGGTCACTGAGGTCAAGTGTGGGACCAAGATGGCGGCATTGGCGGCCATGTTGTAATACAAGATGGCGGTGTACAAGATGGCGGCATTGGCGGCCATGTTGTAATACAAGATGGCGGTGTACAAGATGGCGGCCATGTTGTAATACAAGATGGCGGTGTACAAGATGGCGGCATTGGCGGCCATGTTGTAATACAAGATGGCGGTGTACAAGATGGCGGCATTGGCGGCCATGTTGTAATACAAGATGGCGGTGTACAAGATGGCGGCATTGGCGGCCATGTTGTAATACAAGATGGCGGTGTACAAGATGGCGGCATTGGCGGCCATGTTGTAATACAAGATGGCGGTGTACAAGATGGCGGCATTGGCGGCCATGTTGTAATACAAGATGGCGGTGTACAAGATGGCGGCATTGGCGGCCATGTTGTAATACAAGATGGCGGTGTACAAGATGGCGGCATTGGCGGCCATGTTGTAATACAAGATGGCGGTGTACAAGATGGCGGCATTGGCGGCCATGTTGTAATACAAGATGGCGGTGTACAAGATGGTGGCATTGGCGGCCATGTTGTAATACAAGATGGCGGTGTACAAGATGGCGGCATTGGCGGCCATGTTGTAATACAAGATGGCGGTGTACAAGATGGCGGCATGAGAAAAACGTATAAAAGGAGGTGATTTTTAGTGGATTGGGTGTATTCATTGCACTACCTTGCGGAGCTCTCTGACTTACCTGACCATCCTGACCAGCCTGCCTGCCTGCCTGCCTGCCTGCCTGACCAGCCAGCCCTGCCTGACCAGCCAGCCTGCCTCACCAGCCAGCCTGCCTGACCTGCCTGCCTGCCTGCCTGCCTGACCATCCAGCCTGACCAGCGTGTTTGGACGAGAGGAGGACAGAAAGCATGAGACGTGGAGAAGATTTTCCATGGGACCCAGCAGCACCTCCGGTTGAAGTCTTGCCTGAAGACGAGCGTGTGAGTGAGATTTATCAACGACACTGGGCTACCATACGCCATTGTTTTCACCGTGACCGTCGTCTATTGGACTTTCGACTGCAGGACCTCACGTATTTGTCTACTTATGCTGAGAACAT
Source organism: Hanleya hanleyi (assembly GCA_036873755.1). Taxonomy (NCBI): domain Eukaryota; kingdom Metazoa; phylum Mollusca; class Polyplacophora; order Lepidopleurida; family Hanleyidae; genus Hanleya; species Hanleya hanleyi. Next base: position 10,289 of record JAVTVY010043925.1, read on the forward strand.
TTTCACAGACCAGGTCACAGCGGTCAAGTTGAATATGACATTCGGGTATATTTTACGGCACAAGCAGACGGCCCAGGTGCGGTATTATTATCCCAGCAATAATACCTATGTGTTTGACCAGCCGTTCACGGTGACGGATGCGATTTCCCTGGAGCCACTCCTCGCCCAATTGACTACGTTGGATCCATTGGAATGGGCGCGGTTGCAACGCCCCAATACCAAATGGCTTGTGGAAATGGTGACCAACGTCACATTTTTCGTCACGAAAATGAGAGATCATCCTATCGGTGCTCCTGTACTACTTCCTCCTTGGCTGCTTCATCGACCCGGACTGTATGCATTAACGCGAGGGGCAAATGGGCCCTACAAAGACCGGAAATGTCTGTTTCGGTGTTTGGCCGTGCATGTGGACGAGTGTGACCCCCAGGGTTGTGACAGAGTGGCCAATGACTATTGGGAACAGTATTTAGAGCAGCAAGACTTGGATGAGCGGCACTTCCGTGGAGTTCCTTTCAAGAATTTGGATGACGTGGAAACACTGTTCAACATCAATATCTTTGTATACCGATTACGATGCGAGGAGGATACATTTGTGGCTGAATTGGTTCGTCGTTCAACAGAACGGTATGCTTCAACGATGAAAGTCAACGTTTTCGACTACAATGGCGTGAGTCATTTTTCGATGATCTACAATATGAGCCAGTACGCCCAGTCTTACAGTTGCGCCCAATGCCATCGGGTGTTTCACCGTTCCACCGACTTACATCGACACGAGAAGAGTTGTGACAACGCTGTGAAGCGAGTATATCCTGGTGGTGTGTATCATAATACGCCTACTATTTTCGAGGAACTGGCCGATGAGGGTCTCATCATACCGGAGGCGGACCGTTATTTTCCCTACCGGGCGTGTTATGATTTTGAGGCCCTGTTGGAGCCCATGGACCTGTTTTCAGCGAAAACGCAGTGGACGCGGCGCCATATTCCCCTCAGTGTGAGTATTTCCAGCAACGTACCTGGCTATGACGCTGCACCGGTCTGTTTCGTGTCTACCGGGGATTCCCATGAGTTGATCACCCGCATGATGGAGTATTTAGAGGAAGTCAGTGCGGCCAGTACGGAATTGTTGGTGTCCAAGTTCCAGGACGTACTGGACCAACTGGACGATCGGATTCCTATACCGGGTGTATCGTTTAGTGATGATGAAGAGTCCGAGTCGGAGTCGGAGTCGCAGTCGGAGCCCATGCAGTTGCAGGATGTGCCTTTACCCAAACCGTATGCGGAGAAATTGAAAGTGGGCTTCCTACAATACCTAGGCCAGTTGCCGGTGCTCGGTTTCAACTCGGGGCGATATGATTTGAACATGGTGAAGGAATTTCTCTACCCTTACTTGGCCCAGGCGAATACCATCAAGTCCGTCATCAAGAAGATCAATAATCATATGGCCCTCACTACCACATCACTCCGTTTCTTGGATGTACGGAACTACTTAGCTCCTAATTATAGTTATGATCAGTGGGTGAAGGCGTATGACTGTGCACAAACGAAAGGGAGGTTCCCTTACACGTATATATCGACGCTCGACCGTTTGCAGGAAACACAGTTGCCACCCCGGGACGCCTTCTTTGACGATTTGAAGCAAGTGGAATGTCCGGAAGACGCGTACCGGGAACTAGAGCAGGTATGGAACGACCAACACATGCAGACCTTGCGAGATTTCCTGATATGGTATAATAACCTAGATGTGGTTCCTTTCCTGGAAGCGGCTGAGAAAATGGTTCAACTGTTTCGTCGTGAGATGCACGTCGACATCTTCAAGGAGTGCTTGAGTTTACCGGGTCTGGCGCTTCGCCATCTTTTTCAAGCGTGTCCTACGTACTTCTCGCTGATACAGCAAAAAGATGCGGACATGCATGATTGTCTAAAGCAGAACATTGTGGGTGGACCGAGTCTTATTTTTCACCGTTATCACGAGAAGGACGTCACTACTCTCCCCGGTGGAAAACCCTGTGCTAAGATCATCGGTTTCGATGCCAATGCCTTGTACCTGTGGTCTCTGGCCCAACCTATGCCCAGTGGACATTATACACGTTGGTTGGCGGAAGGTCGGCATTTTACACCGCAACGCGCTTCTTACAAGCATCTGGCTGACCAGTGGTTGGATTGGGAAGCCTATCGACGGGGAGTTACTATACGCCATCAGACCAACGCCACAGAGAAGCGCATAGGCGATCGTCGACTCCCCGTCGATGGGTTTGCCCTGGTGGGTAGGACACCGACCGTATTCCAATTTTACGGTTGCTATTGGCACGGCCACGGATGCCATTTCAGCGCTGGACGCTTCAACGACCGACGTGGAAAAACACCGGAAGAATTACGGGAAGAAGTGGTGCAGAACGGTGATTATGTGAAAGAGAGAGGCTACCATCTGATCGAAATGTGGGAGTGTGAATTTCATACCATGTGCCAGGCCCTGCCTCATTTACGGCGTTTCCTAAAAGAGCGCGAGTACCCGTTGAGTCGTCGCCCACTCCTGAGTCTACCACAGATGTTCGACGCCATTCGTTCGGGGGACCTCTACGGCTTTGTCGAATGTGATTTGCATGTTCCCGACACTCTCAAACCTCTCTTCGCCCAGTGCCCGCCCATCTTTAAGAACACGCTGGTGGGTCGAGATGATATTGGAGACACCATGGGGGCCTATGCGGAGCAACACGAGTGTTTGCCTCGACCTCGACGCATGTTGATTGGTAGTATGTGGGCAGAGAAAATCTTGCTGGGCACTCCGCTGCTGCAGTGGTACATGAGCCACGGTCTGGAAATTACGAAAATATATCAAGTGATACAGTACGTACCCCACGCCTGTCTTGCGAAGAATGCCGACATTGTGACGTCTGCCCGTCGTCAAGGTGATCAAGACCCGAGTAAGGCCATCATCGGTGAATCGTGGAAATTGACGGGCAATGGCTATTATGGGAAAACGGTCACCAACCAGGATAAGCACGTGAACGTGAACATTTGTACTACTGCCCAAGCCCGCAAAAAAGTGAATTCTCCTCTGTTTCGGTCCGTGGAGGTCATCGATGACGACACGTATGAAATCACTTTAGCTAAAAAGACTATCCGTTACAACCTACCCCTGCGGATTGGATGTATTGTATACCAGGTGGCCAAGCTGAGGATGCTGCAGTTTCTCTATGATTTCATGGGTGTCTATTTTAATCCATCAGACTGGCAACTCATGGAGATGGATACGGACTCGGCCTACATGGCCGTCTCTAATGCGGATTGGGAGTCCCTGGTGAAACCGGAGTTACGGGCCCAGTATGAGGTGGAACGGGACCAGTGGTTACCTCGACGTGACCATTACCAGTATGATAAGCGTACGCCCGGGCTCTTCAAGCTGGAGTGGAGTGGGGATGCTATGATTGCGCTCTCCTCCAAGACGTATTACTGTTACGGGGGAGACGAAAATAAGTTTAGCTGCAAAGGGGTGAACCGGCGCGATCCCAACATCGACAAAGCCTTGTACTTGAACGTGCTGCAAAGCCAGGCCAGTGCGAGTGGCACTAACCGAGGATTTCGCGTGGTAGACCACCAGATGCGGACGTACATCCAGCAACGAGACGCCTTTACTTTCTTTTACCGGAAACGGAAAGTCCTTGCCGATGGTATCAGTACCACTTACCTGGACTAGTGAACGTATATTATCTTATACCCGGACTTGTGAATTCTAATGGACATACATATTTGGACTCTAAATTACTCTCTATATACATTACACCATGAACTTGTTTGTCATTCTTTTGAATAAGTACTCGATATACGTCAGTTCGATGACTCGGTTTAACTGTTATATACTCCACTGTGATTTCTCTCTCTATACATACGTTCACCTCAATTCTTGTTTGCACGTTCTTATATACTTGTACATACATTCTTAAAATGTTCACCTTAATAAATATTTGAACTTCACTTGGGTTTTCATGAAGTTTTTTAGTGAACACCACCACCACCGAAACATTCGTACTAACCATGCTCCGAGCAGGTTATATCATGGTGTTAACACCTATGTTGGGTTTCTGGGTATTGATGGGTCACATCCCGAGCACTGAAAGAGTTCCAAATGTTTCCCCTTACACGTCCGTGTGCTCAACCGCCGGGGTGTTTCCCCGCCCCGCCCCGCCCCGGCCGCAGCGTGCGCGCACGTCATCACCGGCAGTGCCCGCGCGCGAGGGCGTCAATGTAGGGAGAGGTTAAATCGACAACATAGAACTTATAGTCATAAACTTAATCTATACGTGTTGGACGAGTCTTCACTCACCGTATACACGTACCTCAATGAAATGCCTGCTCCAAACCTAGACCAAAAACACGTACTTGGTCTGTGGGCTGATTTCATTGGCTCTCTATTTTTACTATAGTGCTCTTGCATTCTAACCTTGATGGGTTACATTTTGGCCTTATCCTACACCACTGATTTCAGTTTCACTGAATCTCCACATTGGGCATTGATGCATTATGAATAAAAACACACAAGACAGGGTTTTTTGGTGAGATCTCATTTTGTTTTTTATTCAGTAACAACAACAACGTGAGAACAACCACGTGAAAACTCAAGCCCAGAACAAGGGGCTTGTAATTAACTGAAGCCCAGAACAGGGGGGCTTGTAAACTGAAGCCCAGAACAGGGGGCTTTTAAACTTAAGCCCAGAACAGCGGGCGTATGTACATTGAAAGAATTCAAGCCCAGAACGGGACTTGTACATTGAAATGATGGGCGGACCAGTCATAGACGAGTACATCTCGGTCCTCGGCCTTGGGGTACTCGTCAAACATCTGTACAATGGTAGATAAGGGTCTTCCCCGGCATCGATGGTACAGGTAAAACAGGCAATATTGTCCGCACACGCTACTGGTCAGGCTTTGCAACGTTTGACTGTTCCAACACCACGTCTCTGTGCCTTGATCCATGAAGTCTGTTAAATCGGGATGGAGGGGTGGCAGGCCGTACGGGTCAAAGTATTCCCCCTGCTGTTCTGTCAAGTACACGGCCACCCAATGTTCACCAGGCCGATCCATCGGGTCCGTGTTGAGAACGTAAGCAGCAGGATACATACGGTCTAATGGGAACACATCTCGGGCGAACACCCCTTGAAAGACCCTACGTGTCTCTGGGTCATTCTCCAGCACGGTGGTTATCTGCTCTGTATCCATGTTAGGTGGAGAAGTCACACAGCACGTTGCGCGCCTTGTCCACTTGAATGATGTTGTCAAATTCGGCGTAGCAGATCACATTCACGGTGCTCCGGAGGGCTCGTTGAAAGTGGATTTCCAACCGTAAATTGCCTTGCTTGGCCAGGGCCAGCTGATGGTCGTTCTCTAAGGTGGGGGTCAGATCGAAACAGAACAACGTGTATCCGTTCCCGTAGTCCGCCCGACTGATGAAATTCCCTTCGTCCTGGTTGATTTGACCGGTGGCTGTAAACAGGCTCTGATAGGCTCGAATGAAATTCGCGCGCCAAAAGTTCGGGGTTAAGGCCGTGGCTGGCACCTGTTGTCCATCCACATGCAGGGCCACAAAATTGATGCCGAAATGTTTAAAGTCAAACGGATTCTCTGGGTAGGCTCCACTGAAACTGGTATTTTCCACACAGGCCAGGATCAATCGATTGGGTAGTTCCCCCAGGAACAGGTTGTCTTTGTTGGCGCTCATATTTCCAGCAGACACAGAGAACACTTTGGTTTGACACACGTCGGATAGGGTACTGGGCTGGTTTTGTTTCCAAGGCTTTCATGTGTCCCAATTGAACGGCTGGATTCGGTTTCACTTTTCGGACATACAGGACTGCGTCTTCGATGACAATCTTATAGTCAGCTGCATGCGCCTCTACGTAAGTGGCCATCAAGGCGAAGGTCGGAGGCGCCCGTATCAGTCGGATTTTGACCGATCATATCCACCGAGACGCCGTTCGCGGTCAAAGCCTTCCGTTGGCTATATCCCGTATTGTCGTTCTCTGCGCCCATGTGCTCGGCTTTGTCCTGGTAGAATAAAGCGGCTGTCAGTTGAGATTTTTTAGCCTCTCGCCCATGCGACAACAGCGTCTAGATGTAGGCTCGATAGGGGTACGTGTTGGTCGAGTCACTGATGAGTTTGTCGCTGAGAAATATATCCACCTGTTGAAACATCGAGTGCAGCCAGAGATTCGTCGGGCCCACCGTTGCTTGGTCGACGATTCTGGTGCCATCTCCACTGAAGATCTTGGCTTTCACATACAAGTAGGTATGGGCTAAATCCACATAGGTCGTATCCGCATTACTGATGGTGAACTCGATGGGTCCTGTTGCGTTGATGCTGGACAGCGGGAGATGCTCCACCCATAATCCTTGTTCGGCACTGGTCTGTGTGGGCGGGACGGTCCACAAATCAAATTCACTGTTGGTGGAGGGGCAGGACGGCGTGGATCAAGGACATGTTTTAAGAAAAGATATCCCGGGTCTTCTTCGATGTGCGTCGTCGCTGGGTCGGTCGTCGACTGGTGCGTGGTCTCGGTGGGGCAGCTCTTTTATTCCCTACGGTGCGTCGTGCTTTGGCCACCAAGACGCCTCCCGCTTCTTTGGCCCGCCGTTTCAAGGCTTCTTTGGGTGCCGTACCCCCAAGACATCACCGGCCACTTCCAGTCCACTGCGTACCGCTTGTTTGCCGATTGCTTTCACCCCACGCGTCACCAAGGGCAGGAACGTTTTGACGATGCTCCCGAGTATGTTCCCCAGTCCATGTCCACGTTGCATGCGTGCACCACTAAACACTGGAAAGCCACCCCCGGCCTGTTGGGCATAATAGTCCATATAGCTGCGTGCATCGCACTCGTAAGGCACCTTCATTATACAAAGTGGGGAGCACGTGCTTGTCGAAATTGAAGTGTCAGCACCACTTTCCCGCGTTCGAATGCCACCGGTCGTCCCGTGTCATCTCTTATATCCACCGTGATCGTGTTGATGTGGGTTTGTCGTACAGGCAGGTAGAGCATGTGGGTGAAACTGTGGGTGACTTGATCGCCATACTTATTTTTAATGGGCACCACCCGTAACAGAGGTGTGTTGATATCGCCCACGATGTGGTTGTCCACCACGTCCGAGCAGACGTAGAGTCCGTACATACCCGACTTCATATCCATCGGCATCTCGCCATGGTGTTCGGTGGGACCAGCGAACGTCTTTAGATCGAAACCCAGCATTTGCTGTAGGATAGGACTCAGTACGACACTCGCGTTGGCGGTGACGATAAGCTCTGCCTTGTCGTTGTGTGCGTTGTAATCGAAGTTCACGTGATTCTTGAAGGGATAGGCTTTGATGGGTCTTGAAGTATTTGTGACCTCCCGTAGAGCCTTATAATGCAACAGTCTTGACATCCCACCCATGAATTCCTTGGGAGTATCGTATTGGCCTTCAGGGAGAGTGAGTCGGGTGTCTTTTCCTTCGTAGGTCACCTCGTACCACACTTCATTGGCTCGCACGTTGTACCACGAGTAAGGGTACTGAATATCCACCAGTCCACATTCCCACCGGCCAGGTAAATGCAACGGTTGTGGTAATTGAGTCACATACTTGGCCACGGTGTTGTCAGGAAACACATCCAGCGAACTGTTACTGGGTAGGGTGAAGTAAAACATGGCGACTGAGCTGTCCTGCTGCTGCTGTTGGTTTTAATAGGTGTTCCAGACCGTGGGTGGTTGTGTCCGGCGTCGTGTTCGTCGCGTTGACTTGCTACGTGTCACGGCTCTGGAAATGTGCGGTGTCCTGATCAAGGGTGGTTTTTTAAAGGTCTGAAAAGAAGGTGCCCGTTGTGGTGGTGGAGGAGTTTTGGGGGGTGACTTCGGTTCCCAGTCGGATTCCCAAGAAGGTAGTGGGCCACTCGGCGATTGCTGGATTTGCTGCATAAAGGCCCAGCGGTGGGGGTTCCCCACCAATTCCTGTGGTACATGCATGTCTTTCAAGCCTTGAGCGAAGACCTCCCATCCTTGAGGATCCGTGTGCGATCTGCGCTGACGCATCAGGTCATTCACTAAATCCGTCATGTGGGTCCCGGGGACCACCTGATTCTGTACCAGGAGTTCGCCTTTATCATTCCAAGTCATGCTAGGATTCTGTTTCATCCGTTGTAATACCAGGCCAGCTTGTTTCTTGAACGATGCAGGTACACTCTTCAGCACTTCGTCTTCCACCCACTGTGGGGCTGTGGGGCTACCCCTGGTAATGGCGGCTGTTGGAACGGTGCTGAGGTCGGCGGTCTGTCACGTGGTGGTAGTGGTGGTGGTGCTGTTGCTGGGGTAGAGCGAGTTTTGTATTGGTCCATGAACGTCATGTACCGTTGAAGCGTCTCATTGTACCGTTGTACTTTCTCACTGTCGCTTACCCCCGGTCTCTGTAAGATCTGTTGCATCTCTCCATCGAGGGTGTTTATGGTCTTCACCGTAGGTGGCACAGGGTAGGGTGATTGGAGGTTTTGAAGCAACCGAGGTTCGACGAGGACCATTTTTTTCGTGTGGTTCATTGTCGGCCGAAGAGTCCACCCAATACTGGTCCCAACACGGAAGCGGCCAACGGTGCTAAGATGGCCCCGGGAAAGCCGCCTTTCTGTAACACCTTTTTCTTTTGTGTTTGTGGGACCCGCTTATGGACTAGGGTTCGTAGACCTGTCTTATGCTTGGCCAACTTGGTCTTCTGAGCCGGAGTCAGTGGTACGTTGTCTTTTAACAGGTTGTACCCGATCTCGCACAGACAGCGTACAAGGTCAGGGTCCGCACTGCGTACAATGGTTCGGACCAACTCGGGTGGGGCCGTCTTCAATACACGGAGCGTGGGAGCGTGCTTCCGTACTCGCGCAGACATCATGTACAACTAATGCTAGAACCCACAACTCTGCTCTTTTTATCTACTTCAGAGACAAAAAATCAACCCTGCTGTGGTATTCATTCTTTTTATTATCTCCATCATCAAACACACACACCCCAGCTGGGGGCGCCACTGTGGGTGTGTTTACATTATTTTTGCAAGTACACGTGGTGGGTCTCCCCGGGAAAGATGCCGGTCCGTAGTCGAAGGTGGTCGGGGGTGGCTTGCTTGAGGTCGAAGAGCATATACCCGTGCTGAGGGGTTGTAGCATCTTTAAAGGCTTCCAACGCAAACGGTGTGCGGCCGGGATATATCTGTCTCGCCAGGTGCAGCAGTTGAGTGGTATCTCTCGGGTGTTTGAAGACCACCAGTTAGTGGGCATTTAAGCTGACGTTCCGATGTTCTTTGTTTTTACTGAACAGATTCTGCACAATGTAGATGATGCTGAGCGGTCGATGGTGGCTGCCTTTGGTAAAGAGTTGGGTGACCCGCGCATCCGTCTCCGCCATGAGATCATCCAGAACCACCAAGGTGTCGGGTTCCAAATCGACCAGGTTAGGTAGGCCTTCCACGAACGTGATGTGGGGCATCGCTGCATACGCTTCCTGCCATTCTCCGTAACACCACACGACTCTGGCAATGGGTGGAGTGATCATGCTGTCGGCGTGTTCGAGGAGCTTCCGGACGAAGTGCGTTTTGCCTGAACCCGTCGGTCCTGCGATGAGACACGTGAAGGGATGCTGCCAACGGGGATCCATGGTTCGAGGTGTATCCGCTGTCGTGGTAACCCGCTCTTGTAAATTTGGTACGAGTGAACTGGAGTGGTGGTGGGTACAACGTCGGTCGTCGTTGTCTGTTCACGTTCAGGGATGATGATGGTGGTGATGGGTAGAACGTGGGTCGTCGTTGTCGGTTCACTGTGAGGGATGAAATCCGGTGGGTCTTGAGACGTAGTAGGTGTACTTGGTGTAAGTGTAGAGCTTACACTCGACGTGGCTTGTAAACGGGGTGTGGTGGTGACTGGGCTCGATACGACTGGTGCTCTCTGTAGACCCGTTTCACTGATGGCTGGTGTTCTCAGTTGGTTAAGTAACGTACTGACATAGGCTACGTCGTAAAACACACCTCCGTACAACACACCCAGCAGGGTTAGCACTATCACCCCAAAGCCTACTTGCGCTTTGCGCGTTTTGGAAGACGCTGTGTTCAGAGACGGTTGCACCGTGTTCATGGTCGGACGTGGAATGTAGGAGGACGACAGTGGTGTCTGGCTTTATAGTCGTTTCACCTGGTTGGCAGCGACCCAGGAATTGAAGCAACTGGGCCAGCCTTGCCATTTGACGAAATGAAACAGTTTGCCACGTCGACGTTCCGTTTTCAAAATCTGCTCCACCGTGTAGTAGTCTTGCTGTGTTTTTACGACAGGCTGTAATTCCGTCTCGTAAAACGTGCCTAGCAACGGTTCCCCTTGAAGATCTTCCAGTTCGTAGACTCGCCACTGTCGGGGTAGGCGCCGTTTAATCAGGAAGTGCTCATCGCTCCAGTTGGGCAAGTAACTTTTCTCGAACTTGCCCTTGACTTTACTGATCCGTACAGGGTCCCCGACCTTGAACATCGCCTTCGGTGCTCGTTGCGATGGTATGGGGTACAAGACACGCCGGACTTGGGCTTCATTGCGTTGGGTCACGGTAATGGGGGCTCTCTGTATACTTCGATGATAGGCTCGATTGTAACCCCTCACCAGTTTCGGTAGGACATCGATGTACCGCCTTGTATTCTTATAGGTGAAATATTTATACATGCGGCCTTTGAATGTCCTGTTGAACCTTTCCACCACGGAAGCCTTGGTCTCGTTGTACGTCTGGAAGAAAAACACCTTCTGTTTCTTGAGAAAGGCTTGGAACGGTCTGTTGAGGAATTCCGTGCCTTCGTCGGTTTGCAAATACAAAGTTTTGCGCCCGGTCTTGAAGATGTCTTTGAACGCCGCTATGAGATTTGCCCCCGTTTTCGTCCGGATGGGTACCACCCACGCATACTTGGATAGAATATCGATGCACGTCAAGATATACCGATTCCCATCGTTGTGTTTGGCAAAGGCGCTCATATCGAGCAAATCCGCTTGCCACTGGGCATCTATTCCTCCCACGATGACCCGGTTCCGTAGAAAATGGCGACGGACAGATCGATGTAAGGTATAGGTGTCTTGTTTTCTTAACCAATCTCGGACTTGGGCACGTTGTATCCCCTGGGGTTTGGCCGCTCGATAGAGAGCCGACAATGCACTATAGGTCGCCGGACTGTCGGGACTGTAGTATAAGTTATCCAACACCTTCTCCCAGCGCTTCATGGTGACAAAATGATGATGGACCCTGGCTCTATCGTTTATTTATAACGGGTGTATCTTGGGCCGGAGTTTCTTTCTGATTTTCTTCGTGGGCTTCACAGTGGCCATGGTAAATGACCAGTCCAACTCGTCTGATGACCGCTTGATAAGCACTTCATCCACATCTACCACGGCATCTTCCAATGCAGATCATAGATCAGGGTGAAGGGTAAAATGCACTGTACCGCCATCTAGCCGAGCCAATTGAGCAAAGAAAGGGCCGCGTCGGATGTACACATCGTGACACAAGTGGATGAGATCGCCGTCCAGTTCACCAGACAACACCAGTTTGAATTTGATCCAGCCCTCCCGGGACAGACGAATGTGAGCCGGGCACGGTTGTGTAGGGTCCGCATCACAGACGTCTCCCACCTCCTCCATGATATCGACCTTATCCGCATACACGTGCAGGAAAACCTCGGGGATCAAGCTGAAATACGCCAGTACTATATGCTCCGTCATGGTCAGTACGTGAATGGTACGAGATTTGACTGTCTCTCGTATTTATAGGGAGAAAACCCTGAGATGAAAGGATCAGGTGGTCATGTCACTGGGCTGGTTGAGTGTAGCCGGGTAATCAATGGCATCGTCGT
>JAVTVY010043926.1:0-20481 GCA_036873755.1 Hanleya hanleyi
TAACAGATGGGGACTTTTTTTTTATTAAGGAGCTTGAGGCCTTCTGTCAGGCATCAGCCTACTATTAATTCCGTTACTTGTTATGTATTAGCGTTAAAAATCGGCAAAAATCCAGAAAATTCACAATGCATAAATCCACCTGGCATGTCAATATTTACCTTGTGGGACATTACCAGTGGAAGTCTTGACAGATGTTGACCATGGAAATTTCAAATTACCGCCACTGACAGCTGATTGGTGCTACAGAATGTCATTCAATTTGTAAACAGGGAGCCTTCTCACCCTTCACTGATCATGTCTTCATCCACCATGCTTTTTCCAAAGTGGCCCAAATCAACACCAGGAAGTACAGTTTGAAGACTCATCTGCAAGTTGGAATATCAGATGTATCAGAAATGCTGAAAAATCGCAGCTCATAAATCCATAAATATCTGCTCTCAAATTTCTAAACAATGTACTGACCCGGAAGTGATTAATTGTGATCTGATGCCCTGTACTCTCCTCTGCCGGAAGCGACACCTGGTGGCGAGGTTGACTGCAAATTGCTAACCCCGCAATGATCGGCACGTCCGGGAAATAGTCGCTAAATGAAATAGTCTTTATTTCAGTTTCTAAACATCACACATGAAGGAATATATCTTCTATCGTGTCAATGTGATAAGGAACACAGTATCCATTTCGAACAATATCGAAATATATTCTTGAAAAGGTTTGCGCATGAAACTCCTCCCAGAAAACTGTCCCCATCACTGCCCCATCACAGCTCAGGAGGCGGGAACTTATTTTGAACATGTTGAATTTTGCACGATAAACAGGTAAATATTTCAATTCATTCCTTGTACCTGTGGTTTTTGGCAAGTACATGTATGTCACACGTAATTTGAAGTCGTAAACTTCATTATTCAATAGTTTTAAATCGATTGCCTTTTCTGTAGATTAAGTAGTTCTTTCCTAAAGAACAACAACAAATGGCGTTTCAAATGAAGTACCCATAATTCCCGGTGAAAATCTTGTTGGACAGGGTGCCATGGAAGCATTGATTGTTCAACAGTCTAGATTGTAGTTTCCACTGTATCGTGGATATTTCACACGTTCCACTTGTTTTATCACCCTCTCTATTGTTATAATGAGTATCGTAAAATGTATGCAGTGCATATTCTAAGCATATTTCGATTGTCATTTCTATTGGTAATTTTTGAAGGCCTGCCGGTTTCAAATCGTTCGGGTGTTTTCCCGATTTGCTACATTGTTGCATTGAAATTTCCAAAAGCTGAAATTATTAGACTCATAACTTCTGGGATCATGCTTAACGCCATATAGATCTAACGCAAAAAAATATGGCTATTTCATTGAATGTAGGCTACTCGAAAAACTTTCTTTATGGAGCAAAATTAACCAATAATTTAGTGAATTTTTTAGAGTAATGTTTAGAAAATGAAAAAAACTGTAGCGACTGTTTTAATTAATAAAGGTGATATATGTACATCAGTTGCTTAACATTTAGAAAATGCTTAACGATTAGAAAATGAAAAAGTGTAGCGGCCGTTTACTCAAAAGTTGATACATCAGTTGCTTACGCTACCTCTTGGCTACTTAATATTGTTATAATATAGAATACTATACGTAGCCAGACACACGGCATTGGTCAAAGTATGGCATCTTTGATTTCTTCATGCTCTGTTGAACTCTCAGCTTCAGTCCTTCGCACAGCACATTGTTTTCTTAGTTTAGCGAAGTCGGTATATCCTCGGGTGATGTCACTTACCAGCAAAGGCGAAATATGACGTGAGGAATCATGGATCCGAAATAATCTCCAGGGCTCACGTACCCTGTACTTGAGTAGGAATGACAACTCTCTAATTTCATCATAGGTATTTCACTGGAATCGCTCTTACAGATTTCTCGGGAAAATGGGCCGAATATGATCATTTTTTCCAGGTAAATTGAACCAATCTTAAAGAGAATTCAACGGTTCCAATTATTTTCTACAGAAATATTTGTCTTGGCGTAATGGTGCGAGCATTGTCATTGGGATGATATATAGATGATTGTCTTTGGGATGATATATAGATGCAACAGGTTTGCGTCGAATATTATTCGACTGTTGGTGACCGAGGGGGGAGGGGATACTGATGTCGCGAAACTTAGGAAACAATATCGATGGGACACTAAAAAACATTATCGGTAAAAGTGGATGGAGGTACCCCACTGTCTATTCAATAAATAGAAAACGCATTGTGAGGAAACAATGTTCAAAATATGTGTGATATTTATCTGTCACTGAATGATTTGTTTTGATTTTTCTTTATTTTGGAGATCATTTCACATTCTGAAAATGTAGTTTCTAAAGTAATATATACAGGTTGAGGAAAGGTACAATTATATGAAATTTATGCATTCATATTCAACTTTCCGGCGTTTCTATGATACCAATGAAGGTTTTCTACATATTCAAATAGTACCTGTAAATGTACATGTATAACTATCCTTTGATTTCCTTGCCTTGTGCAGAAAGTTTATTTTTCAAGATTTTGTAAAAAAAAAGATAATATTAAATTTAAAAAATGGTATTCGCGTGTACAAACAAATCTAGATCGAAAACCTTTTTTTGCATTTTTCTAATGACAAACACCACAGTAACCAACAGGGGGAAATGAAGAGTTTGTTACCCAGCAAAGTTTTGAGGCATGGGTTTTTTATATCTCAATACGAAACAATTTCTTCTTGATATTCTTGTTATATTGTTTTTACTCAATGCTGTTTAGTTCAGAGATAATCATCTGATTATTCAAATATCGTGTTTGCCTGTTTCACATTATTAGTGCATCAAAACAACCTAGAACCTAAATTTTTGATATCGAAAAATCCATATTAAATATAGAAAAAAAACGAATTTCTTTACGTTGAAAATTCTTCTCTTGATATCAAACATTCATTGAATAGGTTTTTGCTATAAAATGCAAACATATTATTTCAGAAAGACAGCCCTATAGATAAGTATGATATCCACCGAAAACGAATTTCAGCTTGTCTGTCAGTGGTATCGAAATGTATTCCTGTATTTGTAGGATATTTGTGGCACTGGACGACCTGAAAGATACGAATCTCAACATCAGAGAATACCGTCTGTGATGTAATTAGGAAAGTGAAGCAGATTCTTTGGACAGCGATATGTTTAAGTTCCCATCGTCTGAGGTAATAAAGCCTGAACCTCTGGTGGAATGTCCAGAAGATGGATCGGGCTCACATTTGGTTCGCCATGCGGATTCCGCCATGACGCCTCAAGATATAAAGACACATCTACTACCCCAGTCTTGAATAACGTCATGGAAGAGCATCAAGGCTATCGGCAGTCGACAATTTTCCATATAAAACAAGAACAGCCAGACACTGATTGGAAATATCCTCCAGCCTTGTCATCAGTTAAAGCAGAGGATGAACAAATACCAGCAATACATGAGAGCCTATCACATACAGATGGTGAAATCAAACTCGAGCAAACAAGTCTCCCAGACGACATAGGCATGTGCACCAACACGACGATAGGAAAAATAACTGCGAGCCCTGGTCACGTGAGTACGGTACTGGAAACTGTTGACCGATTCTCTCTTGTGTTTCAGCTGGGATACAATATACTACTACACCACAGCTTTTAGTTTATATACATATTATATACGTGCTACAGGTCATTTATGTTGGTGAGATATGTTAGATGTTGGGAAAATTGACGTCTGACGAATAAATAGCAGTCATATGAATCGTATCTCTGCACCTCACATTCAGCCTACATGTGGAATACGAAGGATTCTAAGACGTAACCTTGGTTTCTCAGTCGCGCTTTTATTTTAGCTGCTCATGTGGAAAACATGAAATAATCACATCGCTTCTAGCCCCGGCTTAAACGGAATTAGCTAGGCTAGTTCGGGGACAGTGTCGACAGATCAGCTCAAAGTTAAGTAATTCATCTGATGTTGAGGATGATCACCGAGGTCCTGTAAATGTAGACCTTCGAATGTTAATGCGGAAATAATCAATGGAAGGTGGCTGCTTACTGATTGTCGAATATGACGCCTTTGATTCAATAATTAGTATGCCATAAAATGAGTTAATATATTTTAATTAATTTTCTATGATTAAAGATAGTGTAATACTATTCGATTTTACCAGGTATTTATCAGTTGTATTTTGAAAACACTACTTGAAGAGAAATCAAAAGTATTCCATATCCATGTCTGTAAACTGCTCAACTCATCTGACCTTTGGTAAAACCACTGCATTCAATTCACGTCATCACAACTTAAATGATGTTTTTTTTTTCTTCTTTTCAGGTAGAGGTAGAAAATGTCAAATTTGAAGGTTACGGGATAGAGCATCCCTCTCCGGATATAAGTAACCCGAAGCCTCCAGTTCCTGTTGCCTTGTATCGACGCCAAGCGGAGGGAATGACTTTTGCATGCGACCAAGATATGACTGGGAAAGAATTGGAGAGTCCACTGCCTGTCGAAACACACTGCCCTGGTACACACGTCGACGTGGCATATGCACGTTGGCCTGCTGGGGATAAGGCATATTGCAAATATGGGAGCACCAGCGAACCCACACGTGATAATCATGTGAGACAAATCGATGAAAAAACATTCAGGTGTACTCTCTGTGATTATAGATCTGTCTGTAACAGCAATCTTGTTACACATATGAAAACACACAGGTGCGAAAACCCTTTTGCGTGCTCTCTATGTGATTATAGATCTGTCTGTAACAGCAATCTTGTTAGACACATGAAAAGACACACTCACGGAAAGCCTTTAAATTGTTCAATGTGTGATTATAGATCTGTCTGTTACAGAAGTCTTGTTAAACATATGAAAACACACAGGCACAGAAAGCCATTTGCGTGTTCTCTGTGTGATTATAGATCTGTCTGTAACAGCAATCTTGTTAGACATATGAGAACACACACTGGTGAAAAGCCCTTTAAGTGCTTTTTATGTGATTACAGATCTACAAATCGCCCTAATCTTGATTCGCATATGTCAACCCATACTGGCGAAAGCAATCTGGTTGGACATATGGGAAGACCCATTGTTAAAACGCCTTTTCGTTGTTCTCTATGTGATTATGGAACCAACTGGAAAAGTAGTCTCGTTAGTCATATGAGAACTCACACTGGTGTAAAGCCTTTTAAGTGTTCTGTGTGTGATTATAGAACCAATTGGAATAGTAATCTCGTTAATCATATGAGAACTCACACTGGTATAAAGCCTTTTGAGTGTTCCTTGTGTGAGTACAGATCCAATCGGAAAGATTCTTTCGTTACACATATGAAGACGCACACTTGTGAAGGGCCTTTTAAGTGTTCTTTCTGTGACCATAGATCCGTCAGTAACAGTAAACTTGTTTCACATATGAGAGTACACACTGGTGAAAAGCCTTTTCATTGTTCTGTATGTGATTATAGAACCAATTGGGATAGTAATCTCGTTAGTCATATGGGAACTCACACTGGTTTAAAACCTTTTAAGTGTTCTCTGTGTGATTACAGATCCAATTGGAATAGTTCTATCGGTAGACATATGAAAAAACACACTGGTGAACACCCTTAGTGTTCTATGTGATCATAAATTCGCCAGTAACAGTGATCCTGTTTCGCATATGAGAGTACACACAGGTGAAACGCATTTCTGGTGTTCTCTTTGCAACTACAAATGTGCCAAAAACCATGTCAGACACATGATAAAGCACACAAAACACCACAAATAGAATGAGACTGCAAAATTTAAGACTTTATTGACACTTATATTAAGCTAATTTATATAGCACGTTGTTTAAAAACATGGTATCTTCTACACCCGTCTCTAATGGAAGTGTAGGAAATGTCCCCCCCCTGTAAAAGTTCCCCCAGGAAATATCCCCCCCCTCCCTGGTAAAATTCCCCCTATGATTTCCACACCCCTACCTTTCAGATTTGTCAATGTTAGGTAAAATCCACAGAACAAAATATAAAATTATATAAATATTATCTTGGTAATGTCATGTTACAATAAGTTGCTTTCTCATGTATATTGTATACACGTGACTGGCACATATCGCCAGTTTCAGCCCCCGCCTACAGCAACTGGCATCATACCACCTGTTCGAATGCGACGTCGACCACCACTGTTCCCCCCCCCCTTCAATGTCTAGAACTGCCATGAGACAACCATTGCTGGAGAAAACAGGACAAATAACTTTCCTGGATTCCGGGAATCAGGCCTTCTCCAAGCTTGTTGATAGGTTCCATCCAACTATGTGATAACCCTTGAGACCCTCGGGAGGGACCACGCCCTTGTTGCCACCGCTCTCCTCCAAGATGCCACCGGACGGATCTATTTACTGTAACATGACATTGCCAAGGTACGATTGCACGACTCAAATAAACCATGTATATATATTTTTACGGGGCGATTTAGACCCATAGGGACTAATGGTCCTGTCTTAAAGTGAGGAAAACTTGAGCACCGGTGCTGTGTCTTGCTAACACAGAAAAAAATAAAGTTCTTACACGACAAGAAAGAGGTCTGAAACTTCCTTCTTTAGAGTGTCCAGGTTTCTGTGTTTTTAATGTTCGTGTATAGTTTCAGGTCTGATATCTTCAAGCTACATTTGTATTTATCTAATTTTATGCGTGTATTTGTTAATTTTCCAGTGGCACTACTTTCCTACTCAAAATATGTCATCTGCTAACCACAGATTTTGAGAGGCGCATGTTGAGTGATTTTGTGAAGCTAACTCATTCTCATCAGAAAGCGTGTCCCGGGAGTAATTTAGTCTTAAATAATACCAGTATAAGTGTAATTCATTTTAGAAAACAATGAGATATTTCACTTTGCCTGTATTCATTTACATTTTCATAAAATATGTGTGTTGAGTTACAGTTTGGAATTTTCGCCATTTGAGCTTACATGTACCTTCACCATTATCTTTTTATGGTAATTTTCTAAAATTCAGTGGTGGTCAAATCATTTACATAATAATTTTCCTGTATTCTGAAATGTTTTCTTTCCATTCTGCTTCTGAAATATTCTTGGAATGTTGCAAGCATTTCCCTGAGCTACACAATAAGAGCTCTACATAGTACATGCACCCAGTGTCTTTACGAAGAAAGGTGACAGGGGAGATAACCCCCACCATAACGACAACATATATTCTCCACACAGTAGTTAGTGTTGATTTGTAATGGCAAGTTATATGTAGAAGGATCGTAACTGTTAAGAAGAGTTAACCTCGTTCCCACAGCCGCGCACAGAAGTTCTTCCTACAGCAATAGTGGCTATATTTAGGAAAACGTGAAGTCCCCTAGGAACAAGGTTTGCTACAAACCAGTTCTGTTTCTGTTTTCCGCCATCTTTTAAGCCAAAAGGTGAACGAATTGCAGATGACCCATTTGCAGTGATTCACGTAAATTAAATCTTCATTTTCTGTCGAAAATTTGTCTACAGGATTATCTGTCAATTCAACCAGCTGTCAATATTTTCTTAACCCGAGATCAAGAGCTTGGTAATTGGTGTCAATCCGGCACTTTGAATCTGTTGGGTTTTCTGACTCAGAATGATCGTCAGATAAGTTGACTCATCCTCGGTTTATGCCCACACTGCAAAATGAGCTTCAGAAATCCTTTACCTTGGAATTTCAAGATGCCACTAAACCATCTCCAATATTCTCCTGTAAACTCAGAACTTATGGAATGTTTAAGAATGATGTATCCTTCTCTACATATCTCAACGTTGTGAAACATAATAAATACAGGAAAGCTCTAACACACTTGCGACTTAGTACGCATCCATTAGAAATTGAAATTATCGCAATGTCTTGCTTGAAAAACGTATTTGTAAATTATGTAACTTAGGTAGAGTAGAAGATGAGAAACATTTCCTTCTAGCATGTTTATTTTATAAACAACTCCGAATAGAGATGTTTACTTATCTTCTATATCAATTCCCTCAAGTAGCTTGGCTGGATTTGAATGCTCTTTTAAATCTCTTGTTGGACCCACCTCTCGAGATGGCAGTTATTATTTCACGGTACTTGTATAATTTACTTGCTCACCGTAAGACAAACCCACCATAATATGGTATGTTTACAGCCTTGGTCTATTTATAAATTATGTGCATACCGGTACTCCCTCGAAGCACAGTGAGTGAGTGAGTGAGTGAGTGAGTGAATAGAATTTAGCGTCGCTTCGAAGCACAGTGAGTTGCGGTTTGGGTCAACTATATGTTTATGTGCCCTACTATACTCTCTGAGATGATTGGATTGGGATTTTGGCCTGTCGGATTGGAATTGATGACCCATCTATTCGATTGAATATTCCATCTGTTGGATTGAGGATTTCAATCTGGTAGATTGAATTTTCTGTCTACAACAGATTCATTTATCGTTTGCAATCTATTAGATTCAATATTTTCAATCCGATGAAAGATTGGTCACTAGTTTCGGTCTGATGGATTGAATTTCAATCTAATTATTTTAGAGAGTACGTCATTAGTATCTGTATACAATATACAAGTTTGCCTTATTATACTAGACATAATAGTGAATACTCATTTAATAATTTCATACCAACAGCCTGTTATGCATTATTCTATTATTGTGTGTTTTGATTTCAAAGTTTGTACCCTGCTCCATTGTGAGCGTATATGTACAATAAAATTGAATGGAATTGTAGCGCATGCGTGCATACTTCCAACTTTCATATGTCTGGCTAATATAATTTTGCTTTATGGATGTACGTGTAACTCAGAAACTCTAGCTGTGATAGGTGAATATAGGGTAAGGGGGCGTGGCATTCCCATCACATTCAGCAACAACAATCCTTAGCCGATGTTTTCGGGCTAGATGTACGTGATGAATCTGATACGGTTTCATGGAGCTCACGACGGATCGTCTCCTTTTCGATTGCTTGGAACCCAGTTTATGCTGCATAAACTTCAGTGGAGTTAGTAATGTCAACCGCCCATCTTCGTCACTCTCATAGCCTAGTGTGGCGTCCGCCGCCTTATTTTGTGATAACGAAGTATGAACACATGTTGGACACTAAAATGGTTTATTTTCCTCAACTAGTACACTTGTACTGTATATGTCTTTATTCGCGGTAGAGGTTACATGCAGTTTGGCGCGAGGTAGAAGTGATTTGGCGCCGAAATTGTCGGCGTTCTCCTTTTATCGAAAGCAAACTGTAAGAGCCAGTAGGATGCATGGTGGTACGTTATCCTTTCTGTTTATTCGATGAAGTAATTGTGTTTAAGTAATCGAATCATTGAGTAATAGTAATTCATAACTTCTTAACTGTAACGATTTCGATATATTGTGTAAAACTGTCGAAAGGCTCAATTTCCGACTGATTACCCGTATTTAATGTATTTCAGTTTTTACGGAGCTTACGAAGAGTATCATGTACTAGTATTCAATCTCGAAGGACACGGAGCATGTGTGTATGGTTCAACGATACTGAAGAGAAGATCTGAATCTATCTGCGATGCATGTTTACGAATAAAGGCTTCTGTATTTCAAAGAACACAATGACTCATACTATCTTACATCGACTGCGAAATATCTGCGATGTCCGGCGTTTAGTTTGCGCGCTGGCACAGTAAAAACACCCTCCTTATCCGAGTGTGAGAAGAATCCATTCCAGTGGGGGAATTATAAACACAGATAAAAACCGATCTGCTGATGAAATTTGCGAGGTGCGCCCCTGTCTGATTGTGAATCTTAAAGGGACTGAACTTCGAATTCCTGAATTCTATCCGGCTAGACGGAATTCCCCAGCCCAGCGTTTGGTCCGGTGAACTGCTCGAAACGACATCGGTGGAAGAAACAGATGAAGTTAATAAACTGTCTGAATGAATTCATCGTTGTGTTTGAACAGTAAATCACTTATTTACTTTAGCAATCAAATAGTTGCTGTGATTTCCGATTAAAATCTGACCGACCATAAAGGAACTATTACTCTCACGAACTGGAACTGTAATTATATCTTGCATGATATACGGTATTGTTCACCTGTCATCGGATTTCTCGAATTATTATATAGCTTTAAATTCATTCGGTCGAGTTCATGAAGTAATCTATACGAACAATATTCATCACTGTGTGAGTCTGATGTTATGGCTTGTTCTCGTACATGTGTATTTCGAGTGTGTCCGATGTAATTGCCTGTCACACAGTTATATTTATTAAACTGCGTATCTATGGCCGTGTCTCAGCTGTCGAGTAATGGTATTCCTCCCATTTTGTATTTTGTGAACTATGGAAGCCGATAAGGATAATCAGAACCTTGATACCGTTGTCAACCAACAGGATAACACTAGCGTTGAGTCTAGGGGAGATCATGGGGAGGTAGTCCTCGTGAGCCAAAACCAACTCAGGAGAAATTAGAATGGCAAGTGAAACTACATGAACGTGATTTCAGATCGTCTGTATCAGCATGGCGAAAACAGGCTAATAACATTCAGTTATTTGTGAGCGATTCAAAGAATATGGTAGTTCTGAAAAATGAATGTGAGCAGTTAAGTAAAATTATGGATCAGGTGACAAAGGAGTATGAGCAACTGGATCGGTCTATGGCATGTCTTGGGCGAGAAGGTGAAGCGTACGACAAAATTGAACAAGACCACCAGGACCTGATAAGACATATGACAGAGTATATGCGTGAATTCGAACTAGAAAGGTCAGCAACCAAATCTAGAATGTCTGCCAGAACTAACCAGTCGCGAGCATCAGACGCATCCAAGCGCGTTGAAGCTGCGGCAGAAGCGGCTATGCTGAAAGCCAAGCTGAAGTTTGTAGATATGGAAGCCCAGAAGCGAGCAGAATTAGAAAAACTCCAGGCTACGCAAGAGCTGGATATGGCAAACGCTATCATCAAAACAGAACAGGAAGACCGCGTTCACAATGCTTGTGGAACAAAAGGGTATTCCACCGACTGAACGGATATATTATCTCAAGAAGTATCTAGGAGGTGCCGCAAAGGAATCCGTGGATGGCTTCTTCTTTCTGACAACAGATGGTGCTTTCGAAGAGGCTAAACAGCTCCTCGAGGAACGGTATGGAGATCAGTTCATGGTGGCTAACACTTTCCTAGATAAACTTGAGGCGTGACCTAAGGTGTCACCAAGGGACGGCTTAGCACTTCGAAAGCACCATCTGTTGTCCTTTCAGTGGTAGAATTCTCGCCTGCCACGCGGGTGACCCGGGTTCGTTTCCCGGCCGATGCACCATGTGCCAGCGCGCAAACTAAACGCCGGAGATCGCAGATATTTTGCAGTCGATGTAAGATAGTAAGAGTCATTGTGTTCTTTGAAATACAGAAGCCTTTATTCGTAAACATGCATCGCAGATAGATTCGGATCTTCTCTTCACATAGGACAGTATCATTGAACCATACACACAGGCCCCGTGTCCTTCGAGATCGAATACTAGTACATGATACTCTTCGTAGGCTCCATAAAAACTGAAATACATTAAATACGAGTAATCAGTCGGAAATTGAGCCTTTCATGACAGTTTACACAACATATCGAAATCGTTACAGTTAAGAAGTTATGAATTACTATTACTCAATGATTCGATTACTTAAACACAATTACTTCATCGAATAAACAGAAAGGATAACGTACCACCATGCATCCTACTGGCTCTTACAGTTTGCTTTCGATAAAACGAGAACGCAGACAATTTCGGCGCCAAATCACTTCTAGCTCGCGCCAAACTGCATGTAACCTTTACCTTGAGTAAAGACATTTACAGTACAAGTGTACTAGTTAAGGAAAATAAACCATTTTAGTGTCCAACATGGGTTCATACTTCGTTATCACAAAATAAGGCGGCGGACGCCGCATACCTCCTCAAAATAGCTGGTATATTTTCTTAGCATCGCAAATACACAATACAACATCAATCTGCATATTTAGCTTTCGTTTTCTACACGGAATCGGACAGTCAAGACATGTCAAGGGACCAGAAGATCGACCCTTGCTGTCCAGGTTATGACTTCCAAAGCTCGGCTTCACCTTGCGAACATGATCGTCCATGTCCTTAATCAGCTCCTTTAAACGAGCGAGTCTCCACTTGTTCCGAGACAAATCATCATCAGCCACAAGAATGATGTCGCCCACTTGGAGGTCACCACGCGGTCGATTCCATTTCGGACGGGGCTGAAGCGTTTGCAGGTACTCACTTTTCCATCGACGCCAGAATTCATTCATTAAATGTTGAACCCTGCGCCATCGTTTACGCGAGTAAAGATCAGCTCCTTGAAACTCTCCGGGTGGCGGCAAGATGACTTTCGACTTTAGGATAAGTAAGTGGTTCGGGGTGAGCGGCTCTAGAGAGTTGAGGTAATTCAGATTCTCAGTTGTCAGCGTACGGCTATTCACGATAGCGGCGGCCTCGCACATGAATGTTCGCAGAGATTCATCATCAAGCTGAGAGCCTCCTTGGTGAAGTATCACTGAGAGCACATTTCTTATTGTCCTAATCTGGCGCTCCCAGACTCCGCCCATATGGCTAGCGTGAGGAACATTCATCTTGAAATCAAAGAAATCGCAGGATTCCCTCAGAAGAAATTCCTGGACACGAGCTTGGTCCATTTCATTGACCATTTCACGGAGTTCCCTTTCTGCACCAACGAAGTTGGTGCCGCGATCACAACGTAGTTGCCGGATTGAACCACGAATGCTGAGGAAACGACGCAAGGCGTTGATAAAGGAATCCGTTTCCAGGGAAGCAGCTGTTTCTATGTGCACCGCACGTGATGTTAGACAGGTGAAAAGATCGCCATACCTTTTAAGCTCCTTTCGTCCCTCTCTAATGATCCATGGGCCGAACAAATCAACGCCACAATACGTGAATGGCGGTACGTCTTCTAGTCTGTCCGGCGGAACATCTGACATCTTCTGCTCTCGAGTAGCATGTCGTAGTCGACGGCACGTGACGCATTTTGAGATGTAACTTGACACCACGGTGCTACATCCCACAATCCAGTAACCGTTTTCACGCAATGTATTCGTCGTCATGCCACGTCCTTGATGACAGGCCTTCTCGTGGTAATATCCAATGATCAGCGTTGTCACGTGGTGGAGTTTTGGCAAGATAATCGGATGCTTCATGCTTAAAGTTAGTTGGGAGTGTTTGAGACGACATCCGACCCGCATTACTCCTTCGGTGTCCAGGAAAGGATCCAAACGGAATATAGAACTCGTAGACTTCAAGCCTTCCTTGTGGTTCTCTGTTTTGGCGTTGATAGCCTTTATTTCGTCCTCAAAGGCTTCTCTCTGAACATGACGGATTATTTCTAGTTCTGCCTGGTAGAGATCCTCCACTTGTACAGGTTCGTATGAAGATTTAGTCGCATTCAGGCCTGGAGCTCCTTTACTGGACGGGAACTTTATCCTACGGGCCTTTAGTAGCTGTTTCAGCCTGAGACACACAGCAATGGCTTTCTTAGCACGATGCCAACAAGAAATGTATTTCAGTCTATCCAAGTCGAACTTCTGGGATATCTGGCCTTGAGTGGCAGCGACGTTGGCTTTCACTTCTGGGTCACGTGGATCTAAGGTAAGTTCCATTTTATCCACAGGTGCATCTGGAATAGATTTCTCCCACAGGAATTCGGGTCCAGTAATCCAGCGTGAGGAGACAAGGTCTGCAGCGTGCAGCCCTCGGGAAGCATAGTCCGCAGGATTTCTATCTGTAGGTACGTATTTCCACTGAGATGGTTCACTGCAATCACGAATCTGTCGTATCTGGTTTGCGACAAACATATGGAATCGTCGAGTGTCGTTGGTTACGTAGCCTAACACGACCTTACTGTCCGTCCAGAATATTTCTGTGATATTCTCGTACTGAAGTTCCTGTTTCAGCATGCTGCTGACTCTCACTGAAACGACAGCGGCTGTCAACTCTAGTCGGGGTATCGTGACTGGTTTGAGAGGTACTACTCTAGCTTTTCCTAGCACGAAAGCACAGTGTACCTGTTCATGCTCGTTGGTCAGTCGTAAATACGTGCACTGCCCATAGCCTGTGGTGCTGGCATCCGAGAAATGATGCAGTTCCACGGATTTCACGGTTCCAAAGTCACTTGGCTTGTAGCAACGAGGCACTTCAAGACCTTCGAGGTGGAACAAGCTGTCCCTCCACTGTTCCCACAGTGGTCTCAACGTTTCCGAGAGTGGACTATCCCAGTCAGTTTGGTCACGGCACATTTCTTGGAGAATTTGTTTTCCAACAAGCACGACGGGGGCAACGAGCCCTAACGGATCGTAAATGGAGCTCACTGTGGACAGGACTCCACGTCGCGTCAAAGGTTTGTCCTTCAAGACGACCCGGAACTTGAACGCATCAACTTCGACGCACCAATGTACGCCAAGAGCTCTTTCGATCGGCAGTGGGTCAAAGTTCAAATCGAGATCCTTTACTCCTTTGGCTCGATCTTCAGCTGGAATTGTTGCTAAGACGTCCTTGGAATTCGAAACAAATTTGTGTAATCGGATTCCTCCTTTATAGCACATTTCCTTGGCTTTGTGGATTAGCTCAGTAGCTTCCGTGATGGTTGATACAGATTTCAACCCATCGTCCACGTAGAAATCGCGTCGCAAGAACTCCGCGGTGTCTGAGCCATATTCAGCTTCGTTGTCGTTTGCCGTTGCCTTAAGTCCATAATTCGCACATCCTGGAGAGGATACGGCTCCGAAAAGGTGGACCTTCATGCGAAATTCCACAGGTTCACTGCAAACGTCTCCATTTTGCCACCAGAGGAATCTGAGAAAGTCTCTATGTTCTGGATACACACGAAACTGGAAGAACATTTGTTCTATATCGCACATAAACGCAAAGTGTTCTTGTCTGAAGCGACACAGAACACCCACTAACTTGTTCGTAAGGTCTGGGCCTTGAATAAGTTGGTCGTTCAGAGAATATCCTTTGAAGTTTGCACTGCAGTCAAACACGACACGTATTTTGTCGGGTTTCTGTGGGTGATAAACCCGTGGTGGGGGATATACCACACGCCACCATCATTACGTAACAGGTCACAACTAGGCACCTTTTCCGCAAATCCACTGTCGATGAAATTCACGTAATCATCACGGTATTTGATATCTCGTTTGAATCTGCCTTGAAGATTCATCAGCCGACTGACTGCTTGCGTCCGGTTGTTCGGGAGATTCGGATTGGACTCCTTGAATGGCAATGGCATTTCATAGTGGCTGTCATTCGTTAGACGAATACCATCACGCATTTTGTCCAGGAACACTTGATCATTATAGGAGAGTATATTATCATCCGCATGTTTCTCAATGAAGTCCAGCTCCATCATTCGCGTCACCGCACTGGGGTTGATCATTTCCTTCACGGTAGTTCTGAAGGAATGCAGAACTTGAACTGGTGTTCCATCAGACGATCTGGACAACAGATTAGTTGGAACTGTCCGAGTAAGAATTCGGTGACTCATGCCTATTTGGTCATGCGTTTCGATGTCTTCGGAATTCGCTATGCCGACAATCCCCCATCCTAAATCAGTTCTTTGTCCAAATGGACCGTTGTCGACCGGAGGTATGACCTCGCGTGGAGTAAGGGCTTGCGCACAGTTGTACCCTATCAGTAATCCGATGTCAGCGTCTAACAATGGTGTCAGTTTATCAACAATCCCTTGCAAGTGTGGCCATTGTTTAGCCACATCCGGTGTCGGAATATGGGATCTGTTAGCCGGTATAAGATCTCTCGTGTAAGTTATCGGGAGGTTTATCCTTAACGAGCTGTCGTAGCCACGGACTGCGAGTTCATCTAGTCTTTGGCTATCTGCCAACTGACTGTCAGCAGACATCGTAGAAAGTAACAGCTTCACATCAGTTCCATGAAGTCCAAGAGAGTCACTGACTTGATTCAGAATAAAGGTTGTATCGGATTGTGTATCCAGGAGAGCGTACACCAACCTTTCATTGTTCGGATCGCTGCAGTGCGATATCCACACTGGCACTGTCAGGGAACATTTACCACCGTTTCTACCATCACTCACGCCGACGTGAGATGTCGCTTCCACGGTACCTGCCGAATTTCTTTCCCGTGTCGGAGGTTTACTATTCCCAGGTGTGTCCCCATGTAAGGAAGTCGGATGCAATTTTCCACAGTCAGCACACTTCAGTCTTTGTTTACAAAACTTAGACTTGTGTCCTTGATTCAGACAAGCAAAGCACAACCCTTTGTCCCTGGCGAATGTTTTCCTCTCTATGAGGGATTTCTTTAGAAAGGATCTGCAGTCGTTTATCACATGATGTTTCCGTTCGCAGTGAAGACAAAATGTGTCGGCATTTCTGTCAGATTCCTTTACTTCGGTTGAGAAGGAACTCACACCACCAGATCGTTTACGGCCGACGTTGATTTGCTGTCTGTTGGAGCTAGTAGACTTGCTTCCCTTTAACGTATGGGCAGCAATGATGGGATTGCACGCGATTGTTGCTTCTTTCGATATGAATGTCACAAATTCTGCGAAAGGAGGGAACATTTTCCGTTGTACCTTCCAGGCTGCAACAACTCTGCCCCACCTCAATACCAGCCAATCGGGTAACTTGGTTAACATTTTCTGATTTTCTCTGTCATCATTCAGTATGTCCAATCCTTTGATAGCTCTCATCGCGGATTCACACTGACGGAGGAAGTCCGAGTATTTTCGAAGTGCTAAGCCGTCCCTTGGTGACACCTTAGGCCACGCCTCAAGTTTATCTCGGAAAGCGTTAGCTACCATGAACGGATCTACATACCGTTCCTCGAGGAGCTGTTTAGCCTCTTCGAAAGCACCATCTGTTGTCAGAAAGAAGAAGCCATCCACGGATTCCTTTGCGGCACCTCCTAGATACTTCTTGAGATAATATATCCGTTCAGTCGGTGGAATACCCTTTTGTTCCACAAGCATTGTGAACGCGATCTTCCAGGCGGGGTACAACAATGGATCTCCGGAAAATATTCCTGGCTCTGGAGTTGGCAATCTTGCAATTTGAGTCTGTTCAGTTAGTGTTCTAGCAAGTAGTCCAACATGTGTTCATACTTCGTTATCACAAAATAAGGCGGCGGACGCCACACCTAGTGTGACCAATTAGCGTGTGGGTTGTAATAGCGTGGGTTGGAAGTTTATATTCCTCCTGCATAGAAAAATATCCAACAGAATGAAATGAAATTTTATACGAGAATACAAACCAGTATTGTCTTTATTCTGTGCCATCCAATTTCTGCTTGGGTGGTAAACTTGGCGAATAAATGAAGCAGACGACATCCGTATTTACACCATTGAAAAAGCTATCGACCATTTCAAATGCTTGAATTTCCATGAAGCAATTCAGATATTTGCTAAACATAGTATTTTCCGATGAGTTGATTTTCTGACTATTTGTCAGAATTGGTGAAATTTAGTTTCCTTACCGTAAACATTTGCTGTGGAGCAATTTCTGACCGCACTGAACAGCGCGCCACGACAAGGGAGCACTTATTGTTCTCCTTCACAATGTGGTTCACTGGCAAACATTGCATAGGAAATCAACATTAGCAGTAGATAACGACTGCTCCACAAACTTATGATGGTGGATTTTGTCTTGGTGGGTGCATCATTTGTGTGAAATAACGGGACTTACTAGTTAGAATGTGACATATTTTTGGTGCAAAGATATTCATAAGAACCCAGCTTTATTTATCCAACAAAATTGTCACCAGTAATGGAATAAAACTTGTCAAAATTACGAAATTCAAACACCCACGCTAATTGGTTACACAGATCGGCAAATATACGGAGTAGCCCCTGTACGCTTCTGGGCATCCAAACTTGAAAAGTTCGGTTGGAAACAATGACAAAATGATACAGAAATAATCCTTAAAGGTTCTTCTTTACTTCATGGAAGTCTTTAGTCCAGGAATGATTTAGTTTTTAACGAAGACTAAAAAATGCAATAAAATTGGTCGCTAATTGGTCAAACTAGGCTAGGTAAAATCTTTCGCGAATGGGAATTATTGAACGTTTTCACGGACACAGATTCACAGCTTCGGAAAAAAGGGTTACGTGTAACCAGTGTGCGAACGAAACGATCGCTCGCGCAATTTGTGTAGCCCCAAGAGAAACTGGAAGAGACTGTACCTCAAGACGAATGTGTCGATTTTTTGGAGAGAACCAAATATAACAACAAACTCACCCAGTGTGTTCTTTTTATGCTGGATCACAATGTAGCTTCACACAATATATCGCCAATCATCCATGAAGTTTTAAAGTTGGTTGGAGTGACGGCAACACAGTTGCCATGCCGCCGCACAGTCGAGGAGATGGGCAAACTGCGTCACCCCTTGTCCCTGTTAAACGTTGCCGCGACGATGCCGGAAGAGAAAAACACGACATTTTATTCCGACGAAACATCCAAATTTGGGCACCAGTATGAGACCTATCTACTGACGGGCGAGGACCAGCAGCCCAAGTTACTTGGTATTCGAGAAATAGCCGACAAATCCGCGTCTACAAACCTTGAAACTATTAAAGAAATAATATCGGACCTGGACAAAACAACAGCAGCAAATAACGAACAACTTGGAAAGAAGATCCTGGTGAACATTAAGAACACCATGTCAGATCGGGCAGCAACGGAAAGCCGTTTCCAAGATCTTCTGAAGTCGTATAGAAGATCAGTTCTTCCCGAGGTTATTCCGAATTGGACGTATCTTTCTGAACCGCTTCAAGACAAGATTTCTGAACTACACAATTTTATATGCGGACTGCATCTTTTAGTTAACTTCGCAGAAAAGGCAGCCGAAACACTTAAACAGTTCGAAGCAAAGGTATCAAACAGTTCTTCAGTTCCAACTGACAGTGTCATCGTCAACTTCATTAGGATTTCCAGCAAAGCTTTTTCCAGAGGCGGCGATGAGAAAAGCGGATGCTATGGCAAAATCTCGGCTTTTTTATGTGCCCGGGGTATCAAATATTCTCTGAGCCAATTTAAAGGAAACCGTTTCAACATCATCTTTCACAATTCTTCTATTTTATACCACCTTCGCACACATTTCAGTGATTATCTGGAGGAATTTCATGGAGCAAGGAATGATCTACTGAATGCAGTCGCCACTGACTTGAAGACTGATTTATGTATAGCTGGCTGTCGGGCTCTAGGTTTGCTCAACAAGTTCCTTACCAAGCCCCTGTGGAATGCCACCGAGCACAAGAGCAACATTCTCGACATGAATACCATCTACGCGGGCTTAATTTCCAATATGAAAAACACACCGACCTCCTCTGTGCTCGATGGCACTGCTGTCCTAGTGCCTGGCAGTCAGCCCCAGGATGGCTCGGATGAATTCACCAGTCTCACAACACCATGTTCTAATGACGCCATGACAGAAGGGGTTTTGGAAGTTCTGCTGGCAGATCTAGCTTCCCTTCTGGAACGTGTTTTAAAGGACCAACTGCCTGGCGGCAGATATTCATCACCTTCAAAAACTCTACACACAGAATGTCAGTCTACCATTAAACACAACAAAGGACCAGAATCTGCATTTGGGAGGCTCGATTATGAACAACACCGAAAACCATCCGCCTCAGCCTACACACACGAAAGCAAAATATTGTACAACTTTAATAAAGTCGGGGACTGGCTGGAAAACATGGAAGATGAACAACACAGGCAACTCATTTTGAAAGCGTCTGTTCTTCGGAAAACGTCATTTTTAACTTTTAAGAATCGACAAAAGGAATTAAAGAAGAAAAAGATGGAAGTCTTACTCGCCAAACAAAAAGAAATTCAGAAAAGAAAAGAACGTGCCATTCAGCAGAATAGATGTACTCATCCAGCAGATTAATATGTTCATCAGATCATTCTATTTATTGTTAGTCACACCAATACCGTGACATCACCTTCCGAATATGACACGACAATATACTACATTCTACGTACAGACCTTCAATTGCGATACAGATTTTATGAACAAAATTACGAATTGATCTTGTCAGCATCATTGAAAGCTGTTGACAGCTTCTATCTTTCAAGTAACTCACATTTACTTTTTTATTAACGGTATTTAATTATGTTGATTTGGGGGCTAATGCTAATATAATCAATGAAACAAGTCTTTAGAAACTCTTTATGGACGACGGCTGCCCAAAAGAATGACGGATCTGACGCATGTAGTCTGCATTTTCATTCAGTGGAGTGATATCATCTTGTGTTTGATATTGGGAATGTTACTTGGATTTGATATGCAGTCTTGTTTACGTGTAGTTTTACCTTCGTCCTCAAACCGTACAGTGATATTCATTTCGGAATCGTCTCTTTTGTCAGTTGGAAATATTAGTACGGTGATTTCATTAGTGAAAAGTTGTAACTTGTGCTAAATAGGTATGCAGAAAATGATCAAATTACTTCCCAGGCTGTAAGGTTTAACAAACCAAAATTATCATTTTAAGGGAGTAGAGGACGT
>JAVTVY010043927.1:0-19826 GCA_036873755.1 Hanleya hanleyi
TGTTTGATGATTATTGTCAAGCCGAAGACCGTGATGTCCTCGTCTATGACTGGACGGCCTCTCGTTTTAATGTGCATGCTCCATTTCTCTGGTTAACTTAAATTCAACGCACTGCGCAGTACTATTGTTTTTTATTATTATCACGTTGTTGTTATGACGTTGTTGTTCTGACGTTCATTGATGTTCAATAAAAAAAAGACTCATGAAAAACACAAAAATCATGGTTTTGACTTATTTTTTTATTTAAGTCAACAAGAAGGAAGTTACACTATTACAATAGAATACAGGTGGTATGTACAATAGAATACAAGTGGTATGTATATACAAGTGGTACAAAAAATTCTGTCAGGAGTAGGATTCGAACCTACGTTCGGCATTTCGCCGACCAGCACAGTTAACCGGCGCCTTAGACCACTCGGCCATCCTGACTTTTACAGTTTTTAACTCGTGTATCAACAGTCCATATAGTATGTTCGACATTTTTCACAAGACCACTCGACCATCCTGACTTTTACAGTTTTTTAACTCGTGTATCAACAGTCCATAGTGTGTTCGACATTTTTTCACAAGTCCAAGTAAGTGGTACTGATGCCATCGGCAAGGACTTTCCGTTTCGGGTAAAAGAAAGTAAAGGCGTCTCGTTGCTGAATGTACGTCCGCATCTGGTGGTCCACCACCCGAAATTCTCGGTTAGTCCCACTCGCACTGGCCTGGCTTTGCAGCACGTTCAGGTACAAGGCTTTGTCGATGTTGGGATCGCGCCGGTTCACCCCTTTGCAGCTAAACTTATTTTCGTCTCCTCCGTAACAGTAATACGTCTTGGAGGAGAGAGCAATCATAGCATCCCCACTCCACTCCAGCTTGAAGAGGCCCGGCGTACGCTTATCGTACTGGTAATGGTCACGTCGAGGTAGCCACTGGTCCCGTTCCACCTCATACTGTGCACGTAACTCAGGTTTCACCAGGGATTCCCAATCTGCATTAGAGACGGCTATGTAGTCCGTATCCATCTCCATGAGTTGCCAGTCTGATGGGTTAAAATACACACCCATGAAATCATATAGAAACTGCAGCATCCTCAGCTTGGCCACCTGGTATACCATACATCCAATCTGCAGGGGTAGGTTGTAACGGATAGTCTTTTTGGCTAAAGTGACTTCATACGTGTCGTCATCGATGACCTCCACGGAGCGAAACAGAGGAGAATTCACTTTTTTGCGGGCTTGGCTTGGGCAGTAGTACAAATGTTCACGTTCACGTGCTTATCCTGGTTCGTCACCGTTTTCCCATACTAGCCATTGCCCGTCAATTTCCACGATTCACCGATGATGGCCTTACTCGGGTCTTGATCACCTTGACGACGGGCAGACGTCACAATGTCGGCATTCTCCGCAAAACAGGCGTTGGGTACGTACTGTATCACTTGGTATATTTTCGTAATTTGCACACCGTGGCTCATGTACCACTGCAGCAGCGGAGTGCCCAGCAAGATTTTCTCTGCCCACACACTGCCAATCAACATGCGTCGAGGTCGAGGCAAACACTCGTGCTGCTCCGCATAGGCCCCCATGGTGTCCCCAATATCATCCCGACCCACCAGCGTGTTCTTAAAGATGAGAGGGCACTGGGCGAAGAGAGGCTTGAGAGTGTCGGGAACATGCAAATCACATTCGACAAAGCCGTAGAGGTCCCCAGAACGAATGGCGTCGAACATCTGTGGCAGACTCAGGAGTCGCCGACGACTCAGCGGGTACTCACGCTCTTTTAGGAAACGCCGTAAATGGGGCAGGGCCTGGCACATGGTGTGAAATTCACACTCCCACATTTCGATGAGATGGTAGCCTCTCTCTTTCACATAATCACCGTTCTCCTCCACTTCTTCTCGTAATTCTTCCGGTGTTTTTCCACGTCGTTGGTTGAAGCGTCCAGCGCTGAAATGGCATCCGTGGCCGTGCCAATAGCAACCGTAAAATTGGAATACGGTCGGTGTTCTACCCACCAGGGCAAACCCATCGACGGGGAGTCGACGATCTCCTATGCGCTTCTCTGTGGCGTTGGTCTGATGGCGTATATAAATTCCCCGTCGATAGGCTTCCCAATCCAACCACTGATCAGCCAGATGCTTGTGGGGAGTGCGTTGCGGTGTGAAATGCTGACCTTCCGCCAACCAACGTGTATAATGTCCACTGGGCATAGGTTGGGCCAGAGACCACAGGTACAAGGCATTTGCATCGAATCCGATGATCTTAGCACAGGGTTTTCCACTGGGGAGAGTAGTGACGTCCTTCTCGTGATAACGGTGAAAAATAATGCATGTCCGCATCTTTTTGCTGTATCAGCGAGAAGTACGTAGGACACTCTTGAAAAAGATGGCGAAGCGCCAGACCCGGTAAAC
This sequence comes from Hanleya hanleyi, assembly GCA_036873755.1. Lineage (NCBI taxonomy): Eukaryota > Metazoa > Mollusca > Polyplacophora > Lepidopleurida > Hanleyidae > Hanleya > Hanleya hanleyi. The sequence goes on from JAVTVY010043927.1 coordinate 2,396, forward strand.
TCAAGCACTCCTTGAAGATGTCGACGTGCATCTCACGACGAAACAGTTGAACCATTTTCTCGACCGCTTCCAGGAAAGGAACCACATCTAAGTTATTATACTACATCAGGAAATCTCGCAAGGTCTGCATATGCTGATCGTTCCATACCTGCTGTAGTTCCCGGTACGTGTCTTCCGGACATTCCACTTGCTTCAAATCGTCAAAGAAGGCATCCCGGGGTGGCAACTGTGTTTCCTCCAAACGGTCGAGCGTCGATATATACGTGTAAGGGAACCTCCCTTTGGTTTGTGCACAGTCATACGCCTTCACCCACTGATCATAGCTATAATTAGGAGCTAAATAGTTCCGTACATCCAGGAAATGAAGTGATGTGGTAGTGAGGGCCATATGATTATTGATCTTCTTGATGACGGACTTGATGGTATTCGCCTGGGCCAAGTAGGGGTAGAGAAATTCCTTCACCATGTTCAAGTCATATCGCCCCGAGTTGAAACCCAGCACCGGTAACTGGCCTAGGTATTGTAGGAAGCGCGCTTTCAATTTCTCCGCACACGGTTTAGGTAAAGGCACATCCTGCGACTGCATGGGCTCCGGCGCCGACTGCGGCTCCGACTCGGACTCGGACTCTTCATCGTCACTAAACGATACACCCGGTATAGGAATACGATCGTCCAGCTGGTCCAATACGTCCTGGAACTTGGACACCAACAATTCCGTACTGGCCGCACTGACTTCCTCTAAATACTCCATCATGCGGGTGATCAACTCATGGGAATCCCCGGTGGACACGAAACAGACCGGTACAGCGTCATAGTCAGGTACGTTGCTGGAAATGCTGACACTCAGGGGAATATGGCGCCGCGTCCACTGCGTTTTCGCTGAAAACATGTCCATGGGCTCCAACAAGGCCTCAAAATCGTAACACGCCCGGTAGGGAAAATAACGGTCCGCCTCCGGTATGATCAGACCCTCATCGGCCAGTTCCTCGAAAATAGTAGGCGTGTTATGATACACACCACCGGGATATACTCGCTTCACAGCGTTCGTACAGATTTTCTCGTGTCGATGTAGGTGCCAAGACTCTTTGAACACCCGATGGCATTGGGCACAACTGTAAGACTGGGCGTACTGGCTCATATTGTAGATCAGCGAAAAATGACTCACGCCATTGTAGTCGAAGACATTGACTTTCATCGTAGAAGCATACCGTTCTGTTGAACGACGAACCAATTCAGCCACACGTGTATCCTCCTCGCATTGTAATCGGTATACAAAGATATTGATGCTGAACAGTGTTTCCACGTCCTCCAAATTCTTGAAAGGGACTCCACGGAAGTGTCGCTCATCCAAGTCTTGCTGCTCTAAGTACTGTTCCCAATAGTCATTGGCCACTGTGTCACAACTCTTGGGATTACACTCGTCCAGATGCACGGCCAAACACCGAAACAGACATTTCCGGTCTTTGTAGGGTCCATGTACCCCACGCGTTAATGCATACAGTCCGTGTCGATGAAGCAACCAAGGGGGTAGTAGTACAGGAGCACCGATAGGATGACCTCTCATTTTCGTGACGAAAAATGTGACGTTGGTCACCATTTCCACAAGTCATTTGGTATTGGGGCGTTGTAACCGGGCCCATTCCAATGGATCCAACGTAGTCAGTTGGTCGATGAGTGGCTCCAGGGAAATCGCATCCGTCACCGTGAACGGCTGGTCAAACACATAGGTATTATTGCTGGGATAATAATACCGCACCTGGTCCGTCTCCTTGTGCCGTAAAATGTACCCGAATGTCATATTCAACTTGAACGCTGTCACCTGATCTGTGAAAATGTTCTCGGCGTAGGTAGACAAATACGTGAGGTCCTGCAGTCGAAAGTTATACAAGTCCAATAGACGACGATCACGGTGAAAACAATGGCGTATGGTAGCCCAGTGACGTTGATAAATGTCCCTCACACGCTCGTCTTCAGGCAAGACTTCAACCGGAGGTGCTGCTGGGTCCCATGGAAAATCTTCTCCACGTCTCATGCTTCTCTCCTCCTCTCGTCAGAACAAGCAGGCAAGCAAGCAGGCAGGCAGGCAGGCAGGCAGACAGGCAGGCAGGCAGGCAGGCAGGCTGGTCAGGTAGGTGTGACAGCTCCGTGAGGTAGTGCAATGAATACACCCAACCACTAAAAATAACCCCTTTTTATACGTTTTTCTACAACAATGGCGGTCTAGCCGCCATTTTCGACGCCATTAGCCACCATTATCCACCATTATCCACCATTTTTTCCTACCATTAGCCGCCATTAGCCACCATTAGCCGCCATCTTGCCCCATTTTCCCATAGGCAGTCACGTCTTGCCACCATTAGCCGCCATTAGCCGCCATTTTGGCAGCCATTAGCCGCCATTAGCCACCATTTTATTAGACGCCATTTTCCAACATGGCGGACTAGGCGGCCATTGGCCGCCATTAGCCGCCATTAGCCGCCATTGGCCGCCATTAGCCGCCATTTTCCAACATGGCGGACTAGCCGCCATTGGCCGCCATTAGCCGCCATTGTGGGAAAAAAAAACCAGTGCATCAACACACACCAACAAGTCTAGGCATGTACAAAGGCCACGCCTCATTCAACCCAACCGGAAGTGACGTCATAGTTACATCCGGGTGAAATGTTACTCATCTCCCACTAACGCTACTACTATGGTTGAATGGAAAACGTCCACTAGTTACTTCTGTCGATTTGAATCGCGAAACTACGTAAAAAAAAAACGATTCTAAAACTCGAGACTAAAAATGGGAATATTATTACACTGAGAGAAAAAGGGGAATCGTAGTGATGCTTGAATGGGAATTCAGCAACGGTACCTCCCACGAGACCCCAAGTGAATCAACAGGATGCCCTAGGGGGATCATAAGGAGAATCCTCTGGATGCTTTGGGTTCTCGTGGGGGGATGGGATAATTTATTGCTGGATTCTCCATTTCTCTCGGTGTTATGAATAAATTATGAATGTGCATAACAACAACAACAACAACAACGATGGTTTGCTACTGTTCACTCCTGTTCTCAGCATTGATAGGAATTCTCTTAGTCTGACTTATAATGACTTCGATCAATTTGGCAAATATTATCCTGAGAAAATGAGAAATTCCCACAAGAATTTAAGCACAATGTACATGTGTGGATAGTAGCAAACCTGTGTTGTCCTTCACATTGATGATTCATCCTTGTACATCATCGCGTTGATCCAAGAACTTGAGAGATACCTTATCACATTTGGAACAAAAGCTTTTCAAAACCATTCTTGAGGTGACGATAAATGTAACTAGTGTGAAATATGACATCGATGGCATGAAGGAACTTAAGATTGATGTGGATTTTACTGAACAAAGACGATCTATGGTAGTCACTAAACAGCAGACAGGCTGATGTAATACCAAAATCACAAGCATTCTCCGAAGATCTCACAGCCACGTGGTAGGGTGATCAGGGGAATCATGTGAAGAAACTGGGGAATCGTGACGAATCCCTGGGGTATCTTGTCGAGAGCCAGGGGTCTCTAACTTCCAGATAACCTTTCCGGCATCATAGTGATTCCTCTGGAGAATCGTTCTGAAACCTATGGGAATATACCCGAGAACCATGGGTCTTCAGCGTCTAGATACCGCTTTGTACATCATGGTGAATCCTCTTTTTCTCTCATGATCAGTGTACAGACCAGTCGGAAATATTATTAGAGGCAAAACGGTTTTACTCCTGTCTTTACTCGCCATGGCATCTCTGAGGGATTTTCAAGCTTATGTTCGGCTACCCAGGCTCCGGAGCCAGATATCAAATTGGGTTATAATCTGTGCCCTATTATCACTCGTATTATATAAAGTGGTTCCACCAGGGCCGTTCTAGGCAGTACCGTTTTGGTCAGTGCCGTATATATGATGGTAAAGTTTCGAACCCTGTTACGAGGAGAAGAGTAAGATCGACAGTGACGGATCAAACTATACCCGACTGGAAATAAAACCTGGTACCGTTGTGGTCACTGTTCGCACATTTGGCTCAAACGAGAGAAAGATTGCGTTGGTTGTCAAGATAAGGCAACAATTCGTTATTTCGCAGCACCCATAGATGCGGGTAAGTTGATAATGAATGTTTATTTCGGCGCAGAGAATGTCCGATGACGTAGCTTGAGTATCGGCACAACTGAATTTTGTGCTTTCCCATTGGTTTAAAATCACGTCCAAAATAAACATGACGGCGCCCTCAAGAAATTCCAAATCACAATATTAGTTTACGTTCCCTTTACATTTGAGCTGGCAATGAAGCGCAATTATTCATTAATGAATACATGTGAGTTAAGTGTTGTAGAACGGTCGAATATTAGTTTTTACTGGGATGAGGTCGCGCGATCCCGTGGTCGCCCACATTTTGCACTTTTTGGAGGGACAGAACTCTACCCCAGCCAGACAATCTGTCAGAAATTATCCGTGTTGTAGCTGAAGGGTCATAGGAAGCTCGGACTATTCGGGACTAGACGCCCTCTGTCGAACTTCAATTTTCCTCCCTTCTTTAGGAATCTCGAGTCAAACCGTCACGGAGCTGCTAGAGACGCAGGTATTCAAATGGTATTTCGGAGAACTCATATGCCTCCGCCTGCAGAATCAGTGAATGTAGCATAACAGAATTATGGTAGATTTTAATGTTTTTGTTTAGTGCAATAGCGGCTATAAGGAGGGAGCGTCATAATCAGTTCTTGGAATATAGTTGGAAAAATCGCTGAAGACTCATGATATGTAGTACCTCGAATACTTTACGTTCAACTTTTCGTTAGCACATGATTGATATACCATACTTCAGTAAAGAACAACAAGGTCCAACTCCTGGTAATTTTGACAAAATTCAATATTTTATCCCATAAATAAACCCAATTACACAATGTTCTTGCAAAGTTTCAGAAGCAGCCAGCAAAAACTGTGGGACTAATTGATCACACAAGAACGTGGTCTATATGATGGAATAGATGCAGAAAATCGGCAAAGTCCAAAACGTCATAAATATGGCAAAAAATAATATTTTATCTATATACACATCCCAAACCATATAAATCACGCGTACAAAGTCTCAGAAGTATCCCGTGAAACTGTTGGACTAGTGGATTTCACAAGTATACTCGAATAGATGCAGAAAATCTAAAACTTTATAAATAAATCTCATAAATAGGACAAGCGCATCTTCAAAACCATGTTAAACATCTACGAAGATTCAGAAGCTTCTGATAAAAACTATGGGAGTAGTTGATTACACAATGCAAGTGTGACGGACGGACGGACGGACGGACGCCCCGACGGACGGAAGGACAGACAGAGAGACAGACGGACATACAGATGGATAGGACAAAACTTTCTGCCACCCAGTATAATTTGTGTGCGGAGGCATAAAAAACAACATCCCTACAGCGCATGCTACGTTTCACTGGCTCACTCCACTCTATGACCCTGCCTCCAATAGCGGAGGATAACCATTACTCTGTAAAAACAGTTGTGTATAGACTTGCACATCTACGACGTGGCTATGATGTATAGGGCAAAACCCACGTCCACACAGTTCAATTTGAATCTGACCGAACAACTCTTCATATGCTCTGCCCATATAAACGGGGAAACTAATCTCTAGATCATTCTTTTTAACGCTAGGTCAACACAGGTATAATGCAGAATTGAAAAGTAATCGAAATGTTCGGCAAACATCGATTTTACTGTATATGATGTCATTTGCAGTCAGTGTGATGCTCGGGCAGGAAGCCTGCCCAAAACTCTGACTGCTGGCAGGGGTATTATCATGCCCCAGCGCAACCTGTAACCATCTTGGTCATCTATACGCGGTAAGACTGACTCTGGGATCGTGTGTATCCATTTTCAGGCTACTTTCGGCAACTGCAAGAGGGAATTTCCAGAAATCAATACCACGTGACTTCGTCAGCCAAAGTCTACCGACGTACCCCCAACGTAACCCGCCATTTTCGAGTCATGAGATGTCCTACTTGTTCAAAATTATAGATCTACCAAACCTCTTGGATGATACGAAAGTTATTCATACCTATATATTTTGTAAGCCCAGGCAATATCTGTTTCCTAGGTATGTATGAAAACCTGTAATTTATCAGATTTTTCGAGTCTGTCCTCCGCCGGATGAAGGCCGAACAGAATCCGGTAAAGTACCGGATATCGCTCCGCGATAATGGAGACACACGATTCGCAAGCCATCTTTTGGATCGGGAAGTGTACGCAAATGGCCCCAGTGAGGTGGTTCGGCAGGGCTAAGTGGAGTGAAGTCCTCCCCTCATTAATTCACTGTTATAGAAGCTCCTGCGCATCAAGGGATATATTCCAGTTTTAAACCACTCGATTGGTCAATTTAATTTCATAAAAGACAATTCCGCTATTTTCATTTGATTTGGTTTGTGGAGAAGAACTGAAAGAGAATCCATTCAATGATAGACGTTGAATTCTCCTTAAAGTGTTCACATTGTCCTTATTATACCTTACACTTCAATATGAATTGCTATAATAAACAAATGCAGTTGTAGTTTGAAGCAAAAGTTACACCAGGTGCACAAAATGTAATTTTTGATCTTATTGTTTAAAAGTTCAAGTAATATAATAAGAAATAAAACATGAATTTCCAGAACATATTAGTGAATATATTGAAAGAAAAAGTGTTTTGGTTATTTAAGGGGCGAAAATGCACGGGGCGCTGTCACCGTCAACGGTGCCGAATGTCTTCCCCATTACGTCGCCTCTAGAAGATTTGTTTGTCGTTGTTGTCCGATACCTGACTGTAAGTGCTTTTATCGAGAAGCATTAAACAGATCCGAATCCATTAGAACCACTGCGCCTCCCTTATCGGCTTCCTTAATAATCATATTTGTATTCGTTTGTAAGTTTTGGAAGGCTTGTCGCCGTTTGAGGTCAAGATTAGGTTTTGATACATAATTTTCCCAACTAAGTGGTTGTTTAGCTAGGTTGTCCGAAAATGGATCAAAATGTCTGTCCTATCCTTTCTGGGTTCCTTGTGAGACTTGTTATGCACGATGAGCGTATTGTTTGAATCCGGTGATGAAATTCACCTTGTCTATGATTTCTGAATATCTGTATCCGGCTAACACGAGCACAGAGAATTTTTTTCTTCTGTAAGTGTATAAGAATACAAATTAATTAGCCTGGGTAATTTGCATTGTTCTGTCTGAATCGCTCCCCGATATCGGGACTGGCGTTGGTCTAAAAGATTACTGTCTGTACAACTCCTGGAAACATTTGCATGTCTATCGGATTTCTCGTGCGTACTAGGTTCTTCACAATGGTTGATTTCTAAGCGTCGATGATCTGTGGTATCTGTTTTGCTCCATGGAATGTTTGTCCTTCGATTAGACGAAAACCTACCATTCCGTGGTATACAGTTGATGCGATGGCGATCTCATTACTATGATGGCCGAGAAGGGACATCGCTGTATTGTGTTATGAATCGGGGCCGACACACGAAGACAGGATGCGAAGTCGCGAAGGCAGGATGCGAAGTCGCGAGGCCAGGAAGCGAAATCAAAACAGCGAAGCGCGAAGTCAGGATGCGAAGTCAGGATGCGAAGCGCGAAGTCAGGATGCGAAGTCGCGAGGCCAGGATGCGAAATCAAAACAGCGAAGCGCGAAGCCAGGATGCGAAGTCAGGATGCGAAGCGCGAAGTCAGGATGCGAAGTCGCGAGGGCAGGATGCGAAATCAAAACAGCGAGGCGCGAAGCGCGAAGTCAGGATGCGAAATCAAAACAGCGAGGCGCGAAGCGCGAAGTCAGGTTGCGAAATCAAAACAGCGAAACGCGAAGCCAGGATGCGAAATCAAAACAGCGAAGCGCGAAGTCAGGATGCGAAATCAAAACAGCGAAGCGCGAAGTCAGGATGCGAAATCAAAACAGCGAGGCGCGAAGTCAGGATGCGAAATCAAAACAGCGAGGCGCGAAGCGCGAAGTCAGGATGCGAAATCAAAACATCAGCATTGCGCATGATCCTATCAAAACGAGGCCGGTTTGTAGCCCTGATTCCTAATATACATTGTAGGGGCAATTGAAGATTATTGCTGGTTGTTGTTATCACAGCAACAGAGGAAGTAAAATTATTCTGATGTGTATCTTTTCTTTGCATTACTGATGGTTTATAGAAGTTCACAAATGGTATTTGAATATATTTTCAGATCTGGTGTTTCGGGAATGATTAAAACCAACCCGAATAATTGATAATTTATACTGAAGCGCTCAAAGCTTGCTTAAGACTGCTTATATAGTGTAATTTCCCATGCTTGGCAAACACGGGCTCTCGCTTTAAAATATGGCCACGTATGAGTATTATAGTAAGATATATGATAATTTAGTGATTCTAAAAAAAAATAGAAATTTTAAAATTGAAAAAAAATAAAATTTTAAAATTAAAAAAGCAAATCAAATTAAAAATAAAAAAATATATATCTCTGACACAACAGTGCTATTTAGCCCTGTGTCCTAAACGATCCGGGCCAATTCTAAGATGGAGGTTTGTACAAATTTAGGATTGATGATATAAAATGTGAAATCAAGGTTCAATATTTCCATACATCCTTATTATGTGCTAATAAATATATACACACGGAAACAGATAGACTATTAACAAGCAGTAAGATAATTAGCGGTTAATTTGGGGCTATTGTCTAAAACTCGTATGTTCGTCACTCCATGCCAAACGTGCCCCGTATTTTTTATTTCTATTCTTTTTTTCCTCCTCATCTTTGGAATCGACGCTCCGAGACCGAAGTCAAGTGACTCAGAAGTAGATATCTCAATAAATGTACACTAAAATTTATTGAAACTAGACCCAGATACAAGCCAAACGATTTGTCTGTTCAATAAACTAGTTACATCATTCATCCGACGATGCATATAGTTTGGAGTCCGAAGTCGAGATTCGTCAAGGCCGAGGCCGGCAAACATTGTCAATTTATTGTTTCTCTGTTTACATCAACCCTTTGAAATATAAGCATAAATAAAGAGATATTCTTGTATATTCTGTATGGTACAAATCGGCCGTGTTCTAATTCATTTCCAGAATTCCCCGTCAGTATCCACCACAGAAACAGCCAAATCAAATAGTTCGATAAAACAGGATTTGGGTGTGCATTTATAACTTGCACAGTTATAAACCAGAATTGAAAATACACAAATTGATATATATTTGTTCAATTATTATTCGAAATTCAAAACCATCTATCACTGAGTGATAATACCGCATGCCCCTACAATGTATATTAGGAATCAGGGCTATAAACCGGCCTCGTTTTGATAGGATCATGCGCAATGCTGATGTTTTGATTTCGCATCCTGACTTCGCGCTTCGCGCCTCGCTGTTTTGATTTCGCATCCTGACTTCGCGCTTCGCGCCTCACTGTTTTGATTTCGCATCCTGACTTCGCGCTTCGCGCCTCGCTGTTTTGATTTCGCATCCTGACTTCGCGCTTCGCGCCTCGCTGTTTTGATTTCGCATCCTGACTTCGCGCTTCGCGCCTCGCTGTTTTGATTTCGCATCCTGACTTCGCGCTTCGCTGTTTTGATTTCGCATCCTGACTTCGCGCTTCGATTTCGCATCCTGGCTTCGCGCTTCGCTGTTTTGATTTCGCATCCTGACTTCGCGCTTCGCGCCTCGCTGTTTTGATTTCGCATCCTGACTTCGCGCTTCGCGCCTCGCTGTTTTGATTTCGCATCCTGCCCTCGCGACTTCGCATCCTGACTTCGCGCTTCGCATCCTGACTTCGCGCTTCGCTGTTTTGATTTCGCATCCTGGCCTCGCGACTTCGCATCCTGACTTCGCGCTTCGCATCCTGACTTCGCATCCTGACTTCGCGCTTCGCGCTTCGCTGTTTTGATTTCGCATCCTGGCCTCGCGACTTCGCATCCTGCCTTCGCGACTTCGCATCCTGCCTTCGTGTGTCGGTCCCGATTCATAACACAATACAGCGATGTCCCTTCTCGGCCATCATACATTACATAATATAACAAGCGCTGGATGAGCGCAAAGACCTCCGTCGAGGCAACAAGGTCCGTAGGGGAACATCACTGAAAAACATAGGGCCGGATGCCAAGCTCAGTTTTGCATTTGTTGGACGTTAACTTCACCAATGGTAATTAATCTGGGGTTGAGGGTTCCCCACTAGCATGTCCAGTTACATGTGTAGGGATGTGGAAGTCACATTCCAAGCAAATAATTTTTGTCTGATTTCACGTGCTTGAAATATTGGGGTATGGAATAGAGTATATTGATGGAAAACCTGGAATACTGCTTGAGAGATTAGGCTCCTTCCCATCCCCACCTCCCCCTGAGAGGACGCCCCCACCCAAATCAACACGTTAGCGGCAGAAATGAGACCCTGTGTGCTTAGTTTTACCAACTTACTTGTGATTTTGTGCTATAGGCTCTACACATCAACACTTCATATTTTGTATGTGTACAGTATAGCATCCTCATTGACAGAATTCTCTACAAAACACACCTGATTTTACCGACACTCCGTTCTGATCTGTCTCAGCATCATGCGATGATTCAATGCGCTCGGAATAATTTTGTATACTGGTGTTACAGGTCACCTTCAGCATAATGTATCAATTACCATGAACATGTATCACATTCACATTGAATGATGATGGCTTATGAGAATATTGCCCATATGGAACAAATGGTTGGATTCCAGCGAATAAAAAGTTAATGTTAATCATAAGCATCATACAATTAATAATACTATCAAATAATTATGTGTATTCCTTGTCGACATCAATATAATACAGACAATATTATGACTGAATCATGGTAACATATATTCAAGGGTATATATGTCTACACTAAACTGAAGGAGACCCATGATGCATATTATATTATGTTGTAAAACTTCACTTGCTAATCTCGATTATGTTGCTTATTGTGAAAATAAATGAAGTTATGAAAATAAATTTAGTATGATTGCCCATTGCCCTCAAATTAAAAATATCTTCAGCAGCTAAAGTTAAGCCAATCATAACAATATATAACACCATGGTGTTGTAATATCACCCAGGTATTGATCTTTAGTTAAGAATGTAATGAGATACATATATACCTGTTCTTTGTGTTATTCTGTATGCAGTTCATTCTGTATGTATTTTATACATGCACATATACCAGAAGTGGAATTGAAATTTGAATAAAATAATCAAAATGTTCGGTTTTTACCTCTACTCAGGAAATGAAGTCTTTGTTTCTAGAAGCTAAATCATTTTAGACACTCAAGTCCTTACCTAGTCAAGGGAGATAATTTTGTAAAAAAGAAAACAAACAAAAAACAAGTATAGATCCACACTGGTGCAGAGCAGAAAGTTTTATGACCTTTGATGATATTTGTGGAGCATGCTGCAGGACTTCAACGTCCATGAATCTGATATTATCCACACAATCCCATTCTACATGATATTTTTGCCATAGCACAGATAAAATAGGTCCCTTCATTTATCTGTTGTAGATCCAGGAGCTATTGTGAGCTGCAGGTTTTGTAAAAGTTAGATCCAATTATTCTGAGTGAAGGAATGAAGTCTGGCATGGTTGTTTTAAGTTAGAACTTGGCATCCTTGGAAATGTCTGACCGATTGACACATGTATCACCCTGCATGTGGTCATTACATGCGTAATGTTTATTTCGTGAGGAATCAGCTGATATCCAATATCATGTGGTGCAAGAGAGAAGCGGTCAACAGTTTTCAATGATGCCGGCGCACGACAAACAGCAAAATTCAACTCATGAAATTCGACCCAAATACATGAATAAATACGTACCTTATTCCATCAACTTATCCATATGCACACACAATCTGCTCACGAAAGCACAGAGGGTAGAAAAGTGACTCGGGATTGTTTTTGTTTCTCGGCACCACAGGCAGCAGTCCTTGTATATCGGAGGACAAATATTGCGAGATGTATATATGAGGTGGCGCTGGAGGCCATATTGGGTCTAAGTATATCTAACCGTCGTGATATGACTGAAACAATGTTGAAAACGACGTTAAATCCTACTCACTCACTCACTCACCTAAGTATATCTATAGAGACCCCCCCCCCATCACCTTTTTCTCTCCCCCCAACCCACCAAGGACTGCTGCCTGTGCTCGGCACATATCAAAATGTCCTTCCTGCTCGCTTCACGCCATCTTTCTTTCCTTTCCGCGCACGAGGATTACTCAAAATGCAAACCGCGCACGTGTTCGGAAAGAAATTCGTCCACTGGCAAACAACATGTCGGCTGTTAGGAGGGCCATCGATTCTGTTGTGTCTGACTTGAATTTGAATTATTCACTCAAAACGGAACAACGGAATAGTTTGAAGTACGTGTGCAGGGGTTTATAGAAGTCATTTTCATAGCTACCCGCAGCAAAATATTGAGTTTTTTAAATGTGAAAATTGAATTTATTTAAATTTTAGCGACCCTTCTTCGAAATCAAAATGAATATTTTTAGATTTTAGCATCCCTATGCTATTTCTGCTTAAATACCTACACTGGTGTTTGGTAAGCTATTTAGCTGGGGATTGTTTTTAATGATCCATACATTAATTTTAAGTTTAGTTAGTAGTAAAGGGGTCCTGATGGAAGTGGACCAATCAGAATTGAGAGCGAAAGTGACGTCATCGTGTGACGTCACTGGGGTCTAGGTCAAGCGAAAGTATGTCAAGGCCGTGCCGCTGTCCTTCTCTAGGTCACTTATGACGCGTTTGACGTCATCGTATGACGTAATTAGGTCGTGGTCGCTCGTAAGTAGGTCGATTACGTAAGAAACCGGTTTAAATTATGCAACAGTGTTATGTAATTTGGGCGTGGTCGTAAGAAACCGGTTAAACCGGTTTAAATAGGGCGATATGGTGTCTATTTTTAGCAGTAATGTCTATTTTTAGCTGTTCCTTTGTTAACTAACAATGAAAACATCACGTGACCCTTAGACGGCTATTAGGATAAAAGGAGAGCGTTTTCGGTCTCAGTTACCATTCACTTCTCGACGAACTCACTTGTGTATACGTTCCCGCAGCAAACCATGATTCCTCTGGCTTACAACGTGTGTGCGGAAATCTTAGGCGAGAATGGGGCTGCACGACTACGTATTATCAGTCACGGAGATGTGGCGGACTCTGCCTTCGTAAAGTGTATCACGATGACCACTAAAGCTTGGGACAATCTAAAGTTCTACGAGTCTACGATAGATGTCTTCATTAACCGTAATAAGCAGACGCCTGAACCGCTGTACTTAAACGATGACGTTTACCTCAGTCACAACGTGTATCAAGGTAAATCACATGTACATCTAAGGAGGTGGAGAAAATGCGATTACGACAAGAAGAAAGTCTACCCGACAAAGGAGGGCATCAGCCTGAACTCTGTCTTGTGGAGTGCTCTGAAAGCCAAAACTCAAGTCATCGACTGCGAGTTGAAAGAAATGACGTCTACTATTCAAGCCTGTGAAGCAGGAGCTTTCGACGACGATATGGTCAATCCTCGGCCCATACGTATGGTCAACCGCAGGAAACAATTTCTACAGCACGCTATAAAGAAGGCGTACATCGAAGAGATCTCACCCATGATCGGAGAGATAACCCGGGAACATTGTGCAGGATGTAAAATAGATTACCCTTCTCAGAAACACCATGACTGCATGATGAACGACCCTGACGAAATGGCCGACGTGCACTTCGAGGAAGCTCTACAACGTATTGATGAAAAGGCGGTCATGAAAAACTTTGAAGCCATCATCCAAGGTCAGACGGCAGTGAATGTACACCCCTTGTACCTGATGAAGTATCAGTGCGAAGACTGGCGTAACACTGAACTAAAGACTGACGAGTGGAAACGAGATCTCCTGGACAGTATTAAAACGAAACCCATGGAATACCTGTGAGGAACACTCGGTTTGAACAATGAACTCTTGACTATTACGAACGAATGTTTAAATTCTCGTTTTATCGACGATATTCCCTATACATGTACACCCCATCTCTTCTCTCTACACTTCAATATACGTATGAAAACTTATACAATGTGTTGTGTTGCTCAATTATTATTATTTATATACGTTTCGTAGTTATTGATGCGTCATTTATTGCTTCACCGCTTAACCGTACGGTCATGAACTCTGTAAAGCTCAATCGTATTTTGCGTAAATTGTACTACACACCGTCCAGTCGATCGGGGTATGCGGGGGCTCGTGCATTACATAGAGCGGCAAAAGAGGCTGGCCACACGATACCATTGACGCGTATACAGGATTGGTTGAGTTGGCAAGATGCGTACACTTTACATAAACCCTCTAGGAAGAATTTTAAGAGGAACAGAGTGTTCGTCGATAAAATAGACGGTTTATGGCAAGCAGACTTGGTAGATATGTCTTCTCTTTCGAAACAGAACAGGAATAGCAATTTCATTCTTACTTGTATAGATGTTTTGTCTAAATTCGCGTGGGCTATCCCCGTGAAAGTTAAAACGGGTGACAATATAGTCAAAGCCTTACTCCGAATAGCGAGAGGGGGTAGGAAACCGGTTTATCTACAAACGGATGAAGGAAAAGAATTCCTTAACCGTAAAGTGCAGAGTTACCTCCGGAAAAATGAAATTTATTTCTTTCATACGTATAACGAAACCAAGGCCAGCGTCGTAGAACGTTTTAACAGGACACTGAAGAACCGTATGTATCGCTACTTCACGGCTAAAAATACAAAACGGTACATCGACATTTTAGATGAATTAGTAGACGGCTATAACGCCGCGTACCATCGAAGTATCAAGATGGCCCCTGAAGACGTCGATGAAACGAACGAAATACAAGTCAGAAATAATTTATACGGAGATACTAAACTGCATGTAGAGTCCACCCCCCGATATAGGTTCGGTATCGGCGAACGTGTTCGTACAAGCAAGATAAAATGAACGTTCGAAAAAGGATATCTTCCCAACTGGACGGATGAAATTTTCGTAATAACGCATAGGCTACCTCGTTCACCTTCCGTGTACAAAGTAGGCGATATGAATGGAGAGGAGTTGAAAGGAACGTTCTACGCCCATGAACTACAAAAAGTAAAGAAGACAAAAGATGCGTATTATCAAATCGAGAAGATCTTGAAAAGAAAAACCCACAGGGGAAAAACCCAATATTTCGTAAAGTGGAAAGGTTGGCCCAAATCCTTTAACTCGTGGGTGTCACGTGATCAGATGAAAAACATTAAATAAGGGAAGTTCGTACACTTGATCGCATTATGATCAATATCATGGATCGATTAAGACAGTGGAAGATGAGTGCGGATAACAAGAGACAAGTGGGCATAGGCGCTATAACCCTCGTCTTGATATTATGCTTTTGCGTTCCTATTATAGTACTGCAAACGCGTAGGATATTATGCGAAAGTATTATTAATAATAATAATACGACCAACGTGACGACTGTTGAATCAACCAATCATACATGTCGTATGGCCACGCCTATATTTATTGATCGTCGAATCGGAGTAACTGTATGCGTATATAAGTCCGCCATCAGGATTGATATTCGTCACTACCTGAACGGACGACCTACTATACGAGGCATATGGTTTAATCTGAAGCAGTGGGAGAAATTTATCCGACTGGTGACAGACATCGGTAAAGCAGTTGGGGCTCTAAGGTATAAAGAACAAAGACGGAACGTATAAGTATGATCATTTCGGCGTTATTACTCTTGTCATCGTATTTTAATAATAAATCCGATGATGGTTTCAAAGAATGGTATGATATGGTGGATTGCGTACATACGCTAAAGGCGTATAAAACAATAGTCAGCGAACTATTCATCGATGGAAAAACGAGCAGGGCACGCTCGTTAGTATTACTTAAATTTACAGATGATGTGTGTATACGAGTCAGTACAGAAACGGCGTTACGGATACGAAATTATTATAAAACGAAGATGCTTACCTACAGACTACTTAGTCTACCGTCGAACAGTCCACGATGGATACACGAATGAAACATCCTTTCACGTGTATGATATCAGGACCTACGGGAAGTGGAAAGACTCAATTCGTCATTCGTTTAATTCGCAGCGTCTCCCAACTCGTCGATGAGCCGCCTAAAAAGATAATATGGTGTTATGGAGAATGGCAACCTATTTTTTCGGATTTTCCGAGCATAGATTTTCACGAGGGATTGAGCGGACTGTCTGAACTGAACTCTGAAAACAGAAAACTGATAATAATTGATGACCTTATGAACGAGATCGATAACAGAGTCAGTCAATTATTCGCTAAAGGCAGCCATCATCGTAATGCTAGCGTTATTTACATAACTCAGAATCTCTTTAGTAAAAACAGAGAACATCGAACTATAAGTTTGAACTGCCATTATATGGTCGTGTTCAAAAACCCGAGAGATACATCTCAAATTTCGCATTTGGCCAAACAAATGTATCCGGGAAATACAGTCTTCTTGCACAGAGTGTACATCAGCGCTGTTTCAGAACCTTACGGATATCTTTTTATCGATTTGAAACAGGATACCGCCGAACATATGAGATTGCGTACACGTATATTCCCGGGTGAAATTCAATACGTATACATGAGAAGATAAAAGAATTGTGTAACGTCGAAACGTGTTCAGTTTAATATCGGCCGTCATGTCTGCAAGACTAAGGAGGAACGCTCTTGCCGTTAAAGTACTATCAAAAGCCAATCCAAAATTGTGTAAAATTATAATCAGGGGTGCGGACAAAGAATTGCTAGACTGTCTCTGCGAATGCGCGCTTAATGTCTTAAAAGGCAATGTACACTTATCATCTCCTCAGAAAGCAAAATTATCTCGACATAAAAACGTGCTTCGACAGTTAGCTAAGAAAAGTACACCTCAGGGTAAAAAAAGAGCGATACTACAAAAGGAGGATTCCTAGGAGCTTTACTGGCTCCAATTGCCGCGTCAGTGTTAGGGCCATTAGTTTCCGGTATATTTGGTGGTAGCTAATGGAACCGTTTAAAAAGATGGCATTGATAGATGAACGCACGTTGCAATCTCTGTCACAAAATCAGCAAGGTCCCACTGACAGTTCAGCTACGGTGATGCAAACTTTGGATCGTGAAGTGGAGAGCGTATTACAACGGAGGGATTTATCCGAAGGAGATAAAATTTCTCTATACAATCAAGTCTTGCAAAGATATTTAACGTTTCAGAATAAATATTTCAACGATCGACGCCCTTTAAAGGTTAAGGTCGTACAGGGGGAATCAACGCAAGGACAGCCGCTTAAAACCACTCCCGTAATACACCACGAGGATGAAGATTTGATAGAACAAGAAGTTATACAGAGTGTACCCGAGTCGATGCAGAAAAAAACGCGTCTTTTACTTAAC
>JAVTVY010043928.1:0-21987 GCA_036873755.1 Hanleya hanleyi
ATCTTCTAGACCGGGCGCAAACCTTTGTATTTGCAAACCGACGAAGGTACGGAATTCCTCAACAGACCGTTCCAAGCCTTTCTCAAGAAACAGAAGGTGTTTTTCTTCCATACGTACAACGAGACCAAGGCTTCCGTGGTGGAGAGGTTCAACAGGACATTCAAAGGCCGCATGTATAAATATTTCACCTATAAGAATACAAGGCGGTACATCGATGTTCTCCCGAAACTGGTGAGGGGTTACAATCGAGCCTATCATCGAAGTATAGAGAGAGCCCCCATTACCGTGACCCAACGCAATGAAGCCCAAGTCCGGCGTGTCTTGTACCCCAGGCCATCGCAGCGAACGACGAAGGCGGTGTACAAGGTCGGGGACCCTGTACGGATCAGTAAAGTCAAGGGCAAGTTCGAGAAAAGTTACTTGCCCAACTGGAGCGATGAGCACTTCCTGATTAAACGGCGCCTACCCCGACAGCGGCGAGTCTATGAACTGGAAGATCTCCAAGGCGAAACGTTGCTGGGGACGTTTTACGACACGGAATTACAGCCTGTTGTAAAAACACAGCAAGACTACTACACGGTGGAGCAGATTTTGAAAACGGAACGTCGACGTGGCAAACTGTTTCATTTCGTAAAATGGCAAGGCTGGCCCAGTTCCTTCAATTCCTGGGTCGCTGCCAACCAGGTGAAACGACTATAAAGCCAGACACCACTGCCGTCCTCCGTCATTCCACGTCCGACCCCAGTGCTATGGACCAACAGCAGCTGCCTCCGAAGACAGCGTCTCGCAAAACGCGCAAAGCGCAAGTGGGCTTTGGGGTGCTATTGCTAACCCTGCTGAGTGTGTTGTACGGAGGTGTGTTTTACGACGTAGCCTATGTCAGTACGTTACTTAACCAACTGAGAACACCAGCCATCAGTGAAACGGGTCTACAGAGAGCACCAGTCGTATCGAGCCCAGTCACCACCACCACCACACCCCGCGTACAAGCCACGTCGAGCTCTACACTTACACCAAGTACACCTACTACGTCTCAAGACCCACCGGATTTCATCCCTCACAGTGAACCGACAACGACGACGACCACCCACGTTGTACCCACCCCCAGCACCATCTCTGAACGTGAACAGACAACGACGACCGACGTTGTACCCACCACCACTCCAGTTCACTCGTACGAAATTTACAAGAGCGGGTTACCACGACAACGGATAGACCTCAAACCATGGACCCTCGGTGGCAACATCCCTTCACCTGCGTCATCGCAGGACCGACGGGCTCCGGCAAAACGCACTTCGTCAGGAAGCTCCTTCAACACGCCGACAGCATGATCACTCCACCCATTGCCCGAGTCGTGTGGTGTTACGGAGAATGGCAGGAAGCGTATGCAGCAATGCCCCACATCACGTTCGTGGAAGGCCTACCCAACCTGGCCGATTTGGAACCCGACACCTTGGTGGTTGTGGATGATCTCATGGCGGAGACGGATGCACGGGTCACCCAACTCTTTACCAAAGGCAGCCATCATCGACGGCTCAGCATCATCTACATTGTGCAGAATCTGTTCAGTAAAAACAAAGAACATCGGAATATCAGCTTAAATGCCCACTACCTGGTGGTCTTCAAAAACCCGAGAGATACCACTCAACTGCTGCACCTGGCGAGACAGATGTATCCCGGCCGCACACCGTTTGCGTTGGAAGCCTTCAAAGATGCCACAACCCCTCAGCACGGGTATATGCTCTTCGACCTCAAGCAAGCCACCCCCGACCACCTTCGACTACGGACCGGCATCTTTCCCGGAGAGACCCACCACGTGTACATGCAAAAATAATGTAAACACATCCACAGTGGCGCCCCCAGCTGGGGTCTGTGTGTTTGATGATGGGGAATAATAAAAAGAATGAATACCACAGCAGGGTTGACTTTGTCTGTGAGGTGGATAAAAAGGGCAGAGTTGTGGGTTCTAGCATTAGTTGTACAGGATGTCTGCGCGAGTACGGAAGCACGCTCCCACGCTCCGTGTATTGAAGACGGCCCCACCCGAGTTAGTCCGAACCATTGTACGCGGTGCGGACCCTGACCTTGTACGCTGTCTGTGCGAGATCGGGTACAACCTGTTAAAAGGCAACGTACCACTGACTCCGGCTCAGAAGACCAAGTTGGCCAAGCATAAGACAGGTCTCCGAACCCTAGTCCACAAGCGGGTCCCTCAAACACAAAAGAAAAAGGTGTTACAGAAAGGCGGCTTTCTCGGGGCCATCTTAGCACCGTTGGCCGCTTCCGTGTTGGGTCCAGTATTGGGTGGACTCTTCGGCCGACAATGAACCACACGAAAAAAATGGTCCTCGTCGAACCACGGTTCCTGCAAAACCTCCAATCACCCTACCCTGTCCCACCTACGGTGAAGACCATAAACAGCCTCGATGGAGAGATGCAACAGATCTTACAGAGACCGGGGTTAAGCGACAGTGAGAAAGTACAACGGTACAATGAGACGCTTCAACGGTACATGACGTTCATGGACCAATACAAAACCCTGTCTACCCCAGCAACAGCACCACCACCACCACCACCACCACCACCACGTGACAGACCGCTGACCTCAGCACCGCTCCAACAGCCGGGTGAGGTAGCCCCCACAGCCCCACAGTGGGTGGAAGACGAAGTGCTGAAGAGTGTACCTGCCTCGTTCAAGAAACAAGCTGGCCTGGTATTACAACGGATGAAACAGAATCCTAACATGACTTGGAATGATAAAGGCGAACTCCTGGTACAGAATCAGGTGGTCCCCGGCACCCACATGACGGATTTAGTGAATGATCTGATGCGTCAACGCAGATCGCACACCGATCCTCGAGGATGGGAGGTCTTCGCTCAAGGCTTGAAAGACATGCATGTACCACAGGAATTGGTGGGGAACCCCCACCGCTGGGCCTTTATGCAGCAAACCCAGCAATCACCGAGTGGCCCACTACCTTCTTGGGAAGTCGAATGGGAACCGGAGTCACCCCCCAAAACACCACCACAACGGGCACTTTCTTTTCGCGCCTATAAAAAAACACCCTTGATCAAGACACCCCACATCTCCAGAGCCGTGACACGTAGCAAGTCACCGCGACGAACACGACGCCGCACACAACCGCCCAAGGCGTGGAAGACCTATTAAAACCAACAGCAGCAGCAGGACAGCTCAGTCGCCATGTTTTACCTGACCCTACCCAGTAACAGTTCGCTGGATGTGTTTCCTGACAACACCGTGGCCAAGTACGTCACCCAGTTACCGCAACCGTTACATTTACCTGGACGCTGGGAATGTGCCCTCGTGGATGTCCAATACCCTTACTCGTGGTACAACGTGCGAGCCAATGAAGTGTGGTACGAGGTGACCTACGAAGGCAAAAACACCCGACTCACCCTGTCCGAAGGCCAATACGATACCCCCAAAGAGTTCATGGGTGGGCTGTCAAGACTGATGCATGATAAGGCGCTACGGGGGGTGACGGATAGTGCAGCACGCCTGATAGCCTTGCGCTTCAAGAGAAACGTGTTCTTCGATGTCAACGTACACAACGACAAGGCACAGCTTACCCTCACCGATACCGTGAATGTGAAACTCAGTCCTACACTACAGCAAATGCTGGGTTTCGATCTACAGACGTTCGCTGGTCCCACCCAACACCATGGCGAGATGCCGATGGATATGAAGTCGGGTATGTACGGACTCTACGTCTACTCGGACGTGGTGGACAACCACATCGTGGGCGATATCAACACACCTCTGTTACGGGTGGTCCCCATTAAAAAGACGTATGGCGATCAAGTCACCCACAGTTTCAACCATATCATGTACCTGCCCGTACGACATACCGATATCAACACGATCACGGTGGATATAAGAGATGACACGGGACGAGCGGTGGCATTCGAACGAGGAAAAGTGGTGCTGACACTTCATTTTCGACAAGCACGTGCTCCCCACTTTGCATAATGAAAGTACCTTACGAGTGCGATGCACGCAGCTATGCCGACTATTATGCCCAACAGGCCGGGGGTGGCTTTCCGGTCTTTAGCGGTGCACGCATGCAACGAGGACATGGACTGGGGAACATACTCGGCAGCATTGTGAAAACGTTCCTGCCCTTGGTGACGCGTGGGGTGAAAGCAATCGGCAAACAAGCGGTACGCAGTGGACTGCAAGTGGCCGGTGATGTTTTGGGGGGTACGGCACCCCGACAAGCCTTGAAACGACGGGCCAAAGAAGCGGGAGGCGTCTTGGTGGCCAAAGCACAACGCACCGTAGGGAATAAAAGAGCTGCCCCACCGAGATCACGCACCAGTCGACGACCGACCCAGCGACGACGCACATCCAAGAAGACCCGGGATATCTTTTCTTAAAACATGGCCTTAATCCACGCCGAGTCCTGCCCCTCCACCAACAGTGAATTTGATTTGTGGACCGCGCCGCCCACACAAACCAGTGTCGAACAAGGATTATGGGTGGAGCATCTCCCGCTCTCCAGCATCAACGAAACCGGGCCCATCGAGTTCACCATCAGTAATGCGGATACGGCCTATGTGGATTTAGCCCATACCTACTTGTATGTGAAAGCCAAGGTGGTCAATGGAGCTGGCACGAGACTCGTTGACCAAGCAACGGTGGGCCCGACGAATCTCTGGCTGCACTCGATGTTTCAGCAGGTGGATATTTTTCTCAGCGACAAACTCATCAGTGACTCCACCAACACGTACCCCTATCGAGCCTACATCGAGACACTGTTGTCGTATGGCCGAGAGGCTAAAAAATCTCAGCTGACAACCGCTTTATTCTACAAGGACACGGCCGAGCACATGGACACGGCGGACAATGGGGGATATAACAAACGGAAGGCTTTCACTGCGAACAGTGCCTCGGTGGATATGATGGGTCGACTGCATGCAGACATGTTCATGCAAGACCGGTACCTCTTGAACAAGACCCCCATCAAAATCCGACTGATACGGGCGCCTCCCACCTTCGCCTTGATGGCCACTAACGTAGAGGGGCATGTAGCGGACTATAAGATTGTCATCCAAGACGCAGTCCTGTATGTCCGAAAAGTGAAACCGAATCCAGCCGTTCAATTGGGACACATGAAAGCCTTGGAAACAAAACCAGCCCAGTACCCTATCCGACGTGTACAAACCAAAGTGTTCTCTGTGCCTGCTGGAAATATGGGCGCCAACAAAGAAAACCTGTTCCTGGGGGAACTACCCAAGCGATTGATCCTGGCCTGTGTGGAAAATACCAGTTTCAGCGGAGCCTACCCAGAGAATCCGTTTGACTTTCAACATTTCGGCATCAATTTTGTGGCCCTGCATGTGGATGGACAACAGGTGCCAGCCACGGCCTTAACACCGAACTTTGGGCGGAGGAATTTCATTCGAGCCTATCAGAGCCTGTTTACAGCCACCGGTCAAATCAACCAGGACGAAGGGAATATGATCAGTCGGGAGGACTACGCGAACGGATACACGTTGTTCTGTTTCGATCTGACCCCCACCTTAGAGAACGACCATCAGCTGGCCCTGACCAAGCAAGGCAATTTACGGTTGGAAATCCACTTTGCACGAGCCCTGGCGACCACCGTCAATGTGATCTGCTACGCCGAGTTTGACAACATCATTCAAGTGGACAAGGCGCGCAACGTCCTGTGTGACTTCTCCACCTAACATGGATACAGACCAGATAACCACCGTGCTGGAGAATGACCCAGAGACACGTAGGGTCTTTCAAGGGGTGTTCGCCCGAGATGTGTTTCCATTAGACCGTATGTATCCGGCTGCTTACGTTCTCAACACGGACCCGATGGATCGACCCGGTGAACACTGGGTGGCCGTGTACTTGACAGAAGAGCAGGGGGAATACTTTGACCCGTACGGTCTGCCACCCCTCCATCCCGATTTAACAGACTTCATGGATCAAGGCACAGAGACGTGGTGTTGGAACAGTCAAACGTTGCAAAGCCTGACCAGTGGCGTGTGCGGACAATATTGCTTGTTTTACCTGTACCATCGATGCCGGGGAAGACCCTTATCTACTATCGTACAGATGTTTGACGAGTACTCCCAGGCCGAGGACCGCGATGTACTCGTCTATGACTGGGCCGCCCATCATTTCAATGTACAAGCCCCGTTCTGGGCTTGAATTATTTCAATGTACATACGCCCGCTGTTCTGGGCTTCAGTTAATGACAAGCCCCTTGTTCTGGGCTTCAGTTAATGACAAGCCCCTTGTTCTGGGCTTCAGTTAATGACAAGCCCCTTGTTCTGGGCTTCAGTTAATTACAAGCCCCTTGTTCTGGGCTTGAGTTTTCACGTGGTTGTTCTCACGTTGTTGTTGTTCACTGAATAAAAAAAAATGAGATCTCACCAAAAAACCCTGTCTTGTGTGTTTTATTCCTAATGCATCAATGCCCAATGTGGAGATTCAGTCAAACTGAAATCAGTGGTGTAGGATGGGGCCAAAATGTAACCCATCAAGTTTAGAATGCAAGAGCACTATAGTAAAAAATAGAGAGCCAATGAAATCAGCCTACAGACCAAGTACGTGTCTTTGGTCTAGGTTTGGAGCGGGCATTTCATTGAGGTACGTGTATACGGTGAGTGAAGAGACTCGTCCAACACGTATAGATTATGACTATACATTCTATGAGCATAATGCATGAAAGTGGCTTTGAACACCGTATTAGTCAATCAGTGGCCTAGAATGGAGCCAAAGGTAACCCATCCATGTCCAGAAAAACATTACCCGGGTGTACAAGAACCCAGATGTAGGCGCGGACGTCAGCGAAAGCACACCGTGAATACCCCAATTCCATTGGCTGATTGTTCGATCGCTGATTGGTTCTTTTTCTCGACCGCTGATTGGCTCTTTTTCTCGACCGCTGATTGGTCCACATGGAACTGCCCATCTTTCCCAGGTTCATCTAGAATCCCCCTTTTTTTGTGCTCAAGCTCTGACTATAGCGATACCGCAACATTGTCTCATTGGACATTGGACCGTCTGACCTGGAGGTGACCCTTTGACCTTTTGACCCGCGTCCGCGCGCGCACTGCCGGGGATGACGCGAGATGACGCGCGCGCGCGCACGCGCTGCGGGGCGCTGGGGCGGGAAAACACCCCGGCGGTTGAACATTGGAACTCTTGTGGGTTTGGAGGATGAACATACGGACGTCTAAGGGAAAAAATTGGAACTCTTCTATGTTCGAAAGTGAAAACCCGGAAGTGACGTCACAACCCACGTCACCTGCGTATATACTCCTGTAAAATAGAGCCGATTTTATTTCTTTGGAAGGGTCAAGGTGAATTGCGCTTTTTATACTACTAAACTGTGAAGTAGATTACATCTTACATAGGCCTTAAGGCCGTGATATGCATATGAAGTATTCTGGGGCATGGTCAATACTTTCCAATTTTCCCTTCGTCTACTACTCGCCGATTTTTTTGATTTTTTTATTATTTATTTATTTATTTATTTATTTATTTATTTCCTCGAGAGCTTTAAAATAAGACCTCACTCTACCCCATCGGGCCACTAGTGCTCCAACATGTCCACCCCGTATGGATTGATACATACCAATATCCCAGTATATGAGTGTATATGGGTCTATATGGATCTATATGGATCTATATACAAGCCTACGCGGTACTTTCAAATTTTTTTCCATCGTATTCTACATGATCAACCTCATAGCTCATAGTAAAAGCCATAAAAAAAACCGATCACCCCTATACCCATTCAGGCTAAATATAGCGGACATGATCTTCGAATTGGTCTAGTCCGAGTTGTCTCCCTTGCACCAAAGCGTATAGATGGCGCTGTGATTTGAACGACTTTATTATCCGGGGAAATTTTGGTGTTCAGTAGCCATTTTGTGTTTTCTGAGCGGGAGAACATTCTCTGTTGCAGTGTATAACGGAACTTTGTTCCATTTCGGTGTCCGCTGAGATGAATAATGTGATCTGCATCATGCATCGCCTGCATGTATACCCGTAGACTGTAATCGAGAGAGTGTGCTGTGTTGTGTTCGAGCGGACGCGTAAATTTGTGTGATATCAGACAGGAAACGTGAAAATTGATATTCTTTCACAGATTTCGAAGTGTAGACAGTTCTGGTGAGCTGAACGCAGCCTTTATGTGCAGCGATTGAACGATGATGTAGGCCACCGAACAGGTTTTGTGGAATCAACATTCTGTAACACGCCTCCCTTGACTGGAGGGATTTTATCGGACATCTGCAGTACGGAACGCTATTTTGTTGCATACATTCGCTTATCGTGGCAGTCCGTATAATTTGTCAATTTTTGTGTTTGGTTTCGTGAGAGAGGACGACATTCGTTTTCATCAGTGCAAAACTACCGCTCCCGTACCACAACAGTGAAAGCTGGTGGATGAAATTCTACTCCACGGGAACGAATGAATGGAATATCTTACCAAACTCTCAGGTAGGATGTGGGTTTCAGGGGTTCACCGGGTGTGACAATTTCTTTATAATGATTTGTGATAAAAGCGGGTAAAACCTAATGTCAAAATCTCGTTGAAGGTCACGGAGATGTCGATTTATTGCTGATCAGCTGATTTCCAGGACAGACAGACATTATCTCGGCTCTTTTCTCTTCGAAATTCTTATAATTTTCTCAATACAAATAAATATTTAAATTGACTCTGAGTTTTCTACAGCTTTTCATTTTACAATAAATGTCAGGGCACTTGTAAATTTTATTACAAGTTAAACTGAGGCAATTCATTAGTGTTATATTTAAAAATTTAACAACCTAACGCTAGAATATATGATTATTTTATTAATTTTTAGGCATTTTAAAAATCATAAAGTTAGTGTACGGTAGTCTAAAACCCAGGTACATTGGAAATAATTTAATTTTCCTGGCTAAAAAAATACGTGTACACTATGGATTAGTCTTATCATAATTCCGAGAAAATTGTAACGGATTTATGGAAAAAATAGGAAATTTTTATGCTTGAACAATGATAACAAAAGCACACTCATATACAGTGAGCATAGCTTGCACTCATTCACCCTTGGCGGCCATGCATATCTTGTACTCATTGACACTTGGCGGCCATTTTGTACCCACCTCCCACATCATGACACTTGGCGGCCATCTTGTACCCACCTCCCACATCTTGCACTGACTGACACTGGCGGCCATCTTGTACCCACCTCCCACAGCCCACTAAAAGTATAAATACGTGTATATTGTGACATTTATTCACCCATACAATCATGAATTCAACAAGACGTGCGCTGTTTACACATCACCCCGCTAGGGACCCGAGAAATGCCGCTACAGAACACAGAGAGCTGGTTAGCGTTCAGGAAAATGATGGAATGATGGTAACCACCAGTTTTCAAAGGGAATTGGAAAACGAAACAACCATCTTAACACGCAGTACAGAAGAATTAGAACAACTCCGGCGAACTGTCGAAGAAAATGCACAATTGGAAAGACTAAGGGATGCACATAACGCAGAAATAAGCACGATGGAGACCATACAAGAATCCGATAATGACACAACTGATGAGGAACTACAAAATGAACTGCCATGGTTAAATAGTAGACGTGGGCCAACGACAACGCCTGGTGAAATTCCAATGATTTCAACTACCGCCGAAACTCCGCCACAACAATGCTGTGGGTGTGAAGCCGAGATAACTCGCCTGAACAACTTGATTAATGGACTGAAAGAAGACCTGATTAAAATGGACGAGGAGATTCACAGACAATACGAACAACTGGATAAAGAGCAGAAAATATCACGCTGTAGCATATGTACAGATGACGAAAGCGAGTTTGCTGTTTTACCATGCGGTCATTTATGCCTATGTGCGGGTTGTTGGGTGACACTGACGTGTGTAGGAGACATGTGCCATTGCACTGAGGCCGGCGAGAACCATCTCAAAATAAAATGTCCAATTTGCCGGAAACATGTAGGAGGGATAAAGAAAATCTACCGTGCATAAAAGTGTGGTGGTGTAACACTAACGGCCCTTTTCAGGGCCAACCATCTTCCCCGGAAGAGGAAACTTCTAAAAGCACAAAAATTAACATCAGACCCCATCATTGTTATCCCCAAAGAAAAAAAAATTCAATTTTTTCAATTTTTTAACAATTAAATATTGAAAAAACGGAAAAAGGGGAATTAGAAGGGGGACAAGGGGGAGGGAAGGTTGATGGCATGGCCAAAATTTTTTTTTTATTTTAAAAACAAGGAAAAAAAGATTAAAATGGAACCCAAAAAAAACTTTTTCATTTTCTATGTTTTTTAACAATTAAATATTGAAAACAAGGCAGGGAAAAAGGGGGCGGGGTCGGGAGGAGGGAAGGTTGATGGAACAGCCAATCTAGGGAAGCCCCTAATGGACCAATGGGGACGAGTGAGGTATCAAATTGAAGCTTAGGTGAAGGGGCATCTGATGCACTGGGTATGGGATTGAACTATCACCCTTCTGCGCATGCGCGGCAGTGAAGGGGTATAAAAATAGCCTTATGACCTTGAACTGATCACGTGACCTCCCCGTGAGGGAAAAACCCCAGAACCAAGTCAGTACATGCATCCCATAGTCCCAGGTCACGCCCGATTCACGCAGACCGGAAGTGACGTCATACACCTGCGCACAACCGTGATGGAAAAAACCCAGAACCAAGTCAGGACATGCATTCCACACAGGCAGAATGCAGGCAGGCAGACAGGAAGGCAGGCAGGTAGGAGGGCTGGCTGGCTGGCTGGCTGATCAAGTCAGGTCAGGTAAGTCAGATTGAATACACCCCTTTCCCTAAAAATCGACTCCTTTTATACATTTTACTACTCGCGGCCATCTTGTACCCACCTCCCACCAAATCACACTCGGCGGCCATCTTGTACCCACCTCCCACATCTTCCACTCACTGGCGGCCATCTTGTACCCACCTCCCACATCTCACACTGGCGGCCATCACTCACACTGGCGGCCATCTTGTACCCACCTCCCACATCTTCCACTCACTGGCGGCCATCTTGTACCCACCTCCCACATCTCACTCACACTGGCGGCCATCTTGTACCCACCTCCCACATCTTCCACTGGCGGCCATCTTGTACCCACCTCCCACATCATGACACTGGCGGCCATCTTGTACCCACCTCCCACATCTTCCACTGGCAGCCATCTTGTACCCACCTCCCACATGGCGGCCATCTTGTACCCACCTCCCACATCTTCCACTGGCGGCCATCTTGTACCCACCTCCCACATGGCGGCCATCTTGTACCCACCTCCCACATCTTCCACTGGCGGCCATCTTGTACCCACCTCCCACATGGCGGCCATCTTGTACCCACCTCCCACATGGCGGCCATCTTGTACCCACCTCCCACATCTTCCACTGGCGGCCATCTTGTACCCACCTCCCACATGGCGGCCATCTTGTACCCACCTCCCACATGGCGGCCATCTTGTACCCACCTCCCACATCTCACTCACACTGGCGGCCATCTTGTACCCACCTCCCACATCTTCCACTCACTGGC
Source organism: Hanleya hanleyi (assembly GCA_036873755.1). Taxonomy (NCBI): domain Eukaryota; kingdom Metazoa; phylum Mollusca; class Polyplacophora; order Lepidopleurida; family Hanleyidae; genus Hanleya; species Hanleya hanleyi. The sequence goes on from JAVTVY010043928.1 coordinate 11,574, forward strand.
GGCCATCTTGTACCCACCTCCCACACATCACGCATGCGCACACCGCCCCAATACCGCCCCATTTTTTTTTCTGCGCACACTTATGACGTCACACAAGGTTCTGCGCATGCGCAGTGAGGCGCTATTTCGCCAATTTAGCCTTTGTATACTACTCACTAATTCCAATCTGATATTGAATTTTCAATATAATTATTTTAGAGAGTAGGCGGGTTAATCGTCTGAATCCACCAGGAAAAGGCTGAATTCATTCAGACATGCTGGTTGCTCGCCGTATGTCGTGCATACATGCTATTACGATATAAACTCATGCTTGGCCTGTGCTTGAATATGGGGAACATTCCCCTTCTCCCATATCGAGGAACATTAGTGTATATAATCATCATTTATATGAAAATATTCTGTTCTTCAAGTAGAGCTGATCATATTTGCCGATAAAAGAACCTATGGAATACATGATCATCTACATGCATAATCTGTTGACGGTATAATCAATTGCCGGCTGTGTGTATACTGGTCTGTGTTATTGCTTTTCTTAATTGATACTAGTGAAAGACGGACACACAGGTTCAGCACTTCGCTCCCACTCATTACAGCTGTTCAAACAGGTAACATCGATCACACACACAAAGGCTGCAAGTAAAAGTTCATCAGCAGTCTGAACAAGACAAGTGGATCAACCCGCATACTTGTATCACCTATACCCAACAACCTGAATTGATACTCGAAATACTACCCGATCTGGTCAAACTAAACAAATATCATAAACGAGTGGTTCCTATTTGGTTGATAATAATAATAATAATAATAAGCTTTATTTAACGAGGGTAAACAAATACATGATCTGACTCAGTCAGCAAAAGCTGATCTTCCCTGAGGCCCCTGATGAATCCCAGACGTATAATACGATAGCACACTGTACCGGAGTGACGATCACGTCAATCGATAGTGTCCCTCTTAGCGGTAGTCTTCGCTATTGCAGGTAAAGAAGGGACGGTTTCGCTCTAAATTCGTTTTCTGTGGCGTACAGATATTTATTTTTCTGTCTTTTTTTCATCGCACAGAACAGACCAATAACCATAGAACACAGATCAAGATGCCGATCCAAAGCGCGTGATTGTTAGTACCGGAACAGGTGTTGGAATAAAAGACCGATTTCTGATACCATGTATATCTGAAATTTGCTTATCCCTCTAGATGCACCATAGATATGCCAGGTAGCCTAATCTGCTAAAATGAAAAAAAGTTCACCACTTCTTAGGTGAAAATTTAATTGAAAAAAAAAAAAATTAATAAATTTTCATAATTTATGAAAATGTACGCAGACATCTACCATCCACAGGCCAGGCAACTGTGCCGTGTACAGGTTGTGAGGAGCAGTAACTGTCACACTTTATTTGCTTCAATGGCGAAACTATATGGTTTACACGAGTATGATTCTTGTGTGGATATAACCACCAACATCCCTACTGTTCCGTGAAGTACAGTTTCAACATCCCTACTGTTCCGTGAAATACAGTTTATGGTAAAATAATAGTTTGATACTTTACACCAAGGAACCACAAAGTACGACCAGGTAGACAGAGGACTCCAAGCGGAGCCTTTTATACCTAAAAGAGCGGGAGAGTATCCCTAGAAGTAAGAGTTATCGATTGTAGGCCTAAAATCCGGCCGTGACGATGCTTGGGGCTGTTTTCATCTTATATCACCGATCTCTCTATCCTAGATACCCGTATTACACCTGGGAATGAATCGGGTTCATGGGAAATGCAACTTTAAAATTCAATCAGCAAAGCAACATCCAGTGTGTATTGACCAATCAGATGACTTGCTCTACGCGATCATGGAATGTTATCATGGGACTACAGATTTGTATGAATGTGGGAGAAACGCGGTCTGCTAAGCAAGATGGTCAAGATTTCGCCTTTGACTCAAAGAGAAACTTTGAAGTTGTCAAGATTTGCCTTTATGCGTGTTACATCTTTAGGGGTGTGGGCTTGCCTGGTTTGGTATTTCACAGAGAGAATAATAGTTATTTTTCAGGGAAGCTCTCTGATTTGACCGGGTACCGTAAGGTTGGCGTTCAGCATATCCTTGGGGATCTAGTCACCAGATTTGTTATAATACGGAAGAAAGCCGCAGCGATATCCGTCCAAATAGTTGTGGTACTTCTGAAGAGTGTTCGAGTATATTTGGATATAGGTCTTTCCTGACCACAAAACGGTTCTAGTTTGCAAGGGGTCTTGCTTGACAAACTGCAAAGAACATTAGAGTGTTGGGTGATGTGCAAGAAGGGAAGATGGTTAACACAGACACGCAGAATGACAAGATAGACAACCGAGTGAGATTAAGACGAACTGCAGATTAAAGTGCACAACTAATAGTATATGTACGTTAGTAGTAAGGTATATGCCACAGAACCGCCTATCTCTCTAACATCGGAGATTTTTTCCTCCTCATATGACCTTTGACCCCAGTAGTATATAAAGTTGAAATTCCTTAGGATTGACCTACTTATTTGTTCCCCCGGGTAAAATTTAAGGAGTCTCAAGGTCATCTGGCGATCACGTGATCAAAGCATGTACTGACCTGTCTAGGCTATAGTTCCGGGACAATAGATAGCCTTTGCAGGTCAAAAATAGTTCCATGTATTCCTCCGCGGTGATGCGGTCTGGTGATGATGTGGTCTGCCTCCGCGGGCAGAAAAGTAGTCCCACGGAATGTACACCCTTGTACTTGGTCTGTGGGCTGATTTCATTGGCTCTCTCTATTTTACTATAGTGCTCTCGCATTCTAACATTGATGGGTTACATTTTGGCCCCATCCTACACCACTGATTTCAGTTTAACTGAATCTCCACATTGGGCATTGATTCATTATAAATAAAACACACAAGACAGGGTTTTTTGGTGAGATCTCATTTTGTTTTTATTCAGTAACAACAACAACGTGAGAACAACCATGTGAAAATTGAAGCCCAGAACAGGGGTGCCTTATCAAAGGCGGTTGGTACCCATACAATTATTGAACCTATATGCAACAGTTAATTCGGTGCAATATCATCAGTACTCATAGAACATATATATCAAAGGCGTTTGGTACCCATACAAATTGAATTATAGAACAGTTCCTTAGTCCAGTGGAATATTCGCAGTGTTCGTATTTATCACTCTAAATGTCAAGATAGGTTGTAGTCACACCATCGGGCAGGACTTTGCGCTTGGGGTAAAAGTATGTGAAGGCGTCCCGTTCCTGGGTATACGAGCGCATCTGGTGGTCGATGATACGGAAACCTCGGTTAGTACCACTCGCACTGGCCTGGCTCTGGAGGACATTCAGGTACAGAGCCTTGCTGATGTTAGAGTCGCGTCGACTCACCCCCTTACAACTGAATTTGTTGTCATCACCATCACAAAAGTAAGTTTTCGAACACAGGGCGATCATGGCATCACCGCTCCACTCTAGTTTAAACAGGCCGGGTGTCCGCTTGTCGTAGGTGTAGTGGTCGCGTCGGGGTAGCCACTGGTCCCGTTCCGCCTCATATTGTGCACGTAATTCTGGTTTGACGAGTGACTCCCAGTCCGGGTTGGAAACGGCCATGTATGCTGAGTCGGTATCCATTTCTATCAATTGCCAATCGGATGGGTCGAAATACACGCCCATGAAATCGTATATGAATTCCAGCATTCGCAGTTTAGCCAGCTGGTACACCATACATCCTATTTGGAGCGGCAGGTTATAGGTGATGGTCTTTTTGGCTGACGTCACTTCGTAGGTGGTGTCGTCAATCATCTCCATGTGTCGGTATAGCGGCGAATTCACTTTTTTGCGGGCTTGTTTCGTGGTACAAATGTTCACGGTCACGTGACGGTCCTGGTTCGTTACCGTTTTTCCATATCCGCTGTTCCCAAGTAATTTCATCGTTTCCCCGATGATGGCTTTGCTGGGGTCGGCGTCTCCTTGGCGACGGGCGGTACAGTCGCGAACTTCTCAAAACAAGCCTGGGGGGTGAATTCTATGACTTGGTATATTTTCGTAATTTCCAGTCCGTGCCGCATATACCACTGAAGCAGAGGGGTACCGAGCAAGATTTTTTCGCCAAACATGCTGCCGATCAACATACGCTGTGGTCGCGTTAGGTAGTCGTGTTCTTCAGCGTATGTGCGCATATGAGCTCCGATATCATCTCGACTCACCTCGGTGTTTTTGAAGATGGGTGGACATTCACCAAACGTGTCTTTCAAGTGGTCAGGGACGTGCAGATCACATTCCACGAATCCATAGAGGTCTCCCGTCTCAACAGTGCGTAGGATGTCGGTCATGGTGATAACAGTCCGATAATCCAGTAGTCGGTCGTGAGCGTGTAAGAACAAGTATAACTCAGGTTGACGACGTTGCATGTGGTGGAATTCACATTTCCATAGCTGTTCATAGGCATAGCCCAGTCCACAAATGTAATCTCGATTCTGCTGTACTTCTTCACGTAAGGCGGCCGGGGTCAGTCCACGGCGCTCGTTATAGCGCCCTCCCGCGAACGAACACTCATGACCGTGCCAATAACAGCCGTGAAATTGAAACACGGTCGGTACTGTATTGATGATAGCAAATCCGTCCACAGGAAGGCGCCGATCTCCAATTCGCTTTTCCGTGTGGTTGCCTTGGTGACGGATAGTGACGCCTCGTCGCTGACTTTCCCAATCCAGCCATTGTTCTGCTTGATGTTTCGTAGAGCCCTGAATTCCCGCCCCTCAGGGAGCCACCGCGTATAATGACCGGCCGGCATGGGTTTACTCAAACACGATAGGTAGAGGGCATTGGCGTCGAATCCTATTATTTTCTCACACAATTTGTCTCCTCGGATATGGGTCAGCTGTTTCTCATGGTACCGATGGAATATAATACTGGGGCCGCCTACGATATTTCCCTTCAAACAGTCAAACATGTCGGCGTCTTTCTTATCGACGAGAGCAAACAACGTGGGTAAATCCTGGAACAGATACCGCAGGGTCAGACCGGGAATGCTAACACAGTCTTTGAATACGTCGACATCCATATCTCGGTAGAAGGTGGCCATTTTTTCGGTAGCTTCCAGAAAAGGGATGACATCCAAATTGTTGTAATAGACGAGAAAATCCCGGAGAGTTTGCATTCCTTCACGCACCCACACCTCTTGCAGTTCGGTATACAGGGTGGTAGATAATGCTTCTCCTTTGAGATCGTTGTAAAAGGCCTCCTGGGGTGGTAACTGGGTTTCGTCCAGACGCTCGAGACTCGTCATGTAGTTGTAGGGAAAGCAACTTTTCCTCTCCGCGCAGTCGTACGCTTTCACCCACTGTTCATAGCTGTAATTCGGCGCCAGGTAATTTCGTACATCTAAGAATCGGAGTGAAGTTGTGGATAGAGCGACGTGATTGTTGGTCTTCTTAATAATGAATTTCACATTCCCAGCTTTAGCGAGGTACGGGTACAAGAATTCTTTGATTAAATTCAAATCATATCGGCCCGAGTTAAATCCAAGGACGGGTAATTGGTTCATGTATTCCAATAAACGCAATTTCAGTTTCTGCGCATAGGGTTTCGGTGGTTTGCGTTTCTCACTTTCGTCTTCGTCATCGGTATCGTCCTCCTCCTCCCCATCCAATGTTGGAATACGCGCATCAAGTGCCGCTAATACATCACGGTAGATAGTCGACGCGAGATGTGCCACACTGACTTGACTGAGAGTTTCAAGGTAGTCCATCATTCGTGTAATCAGTTCATGGGGGTCCCCGTTAGAGACGAAACACACCGGGGCCGTGTCGTAACCGGGTACGTTGGTGTGAATACTCACACTCAAAGGAATGTGATGCTGGGTCCATTGAGTTTTAGCCGATACCTTTTCCATGGGTTCTAATAGGGCTTCCAAATCATAGCACGCTCTGTATGGGAAATAACGCTGGTCCATGGGGACGTCAATACCCTCATCTGCCAGGTCTTCAAAGATGGTGGGCTTGTTGTGGAATACGCCGCCGGGGAATTTTCGTTTGGTGGTCTGGTCACAGGTTTTCTCGTGACGGTGTAAGTTAATAGACTGGTCAAACACGCGTTGGCATTTATTACAACTGTAGGACTGGGCATACCTGTTGATGTTCGTGATGTACGAGAAATGCCCGCCCGTGTCCGTGTGGTACAAATTCAATGTCATGGTTGTGTCGTATTTCCCCGCGGAACGCTGTACGAGTCGGGCGGTGAGTTGTGGGGCGTCACTGTTGTCATCATCCACGTGTTGCTCTAATTTGTATACGACAATGTTGACGTGGAATAAATTTTCCACCACATCTAGCTGCGATAACGGGACCCCGCGGAAGTGCTGCTTTTCCATGTTCTTTTCACGTAAGTAGTCTTCCCAATATTTGCTGGCAATTCGATTGCAATCTGTGGGTGGCAGTTTGTTGAGATGGATAGCCAGGCAGCGGAATAAACATTTCCGATCGGTGTAGGGCCCACTACTTCCACCGACTAAAGCGTACATGCCTTCTCTGTGTTTTAACCAGTCCGGGAGATGAATGGGAGCGCCGATAGGGTGATCGATCATTTTAGTGACGTAAAACGTAACATTGGTTATCATCTCCACTTGCCATTTTGTGTTGGGGCGTTGTTGTCGTATCCACTCCAAACTATCCAAGTTTTCTAATTTTTCCAGTACCGTGTCCAGAGAGGGTCGATGGATAATGGTGAAATTACAAGCGTCAAGTCCGTCATTCATAATCCAGCCGTCGTCCATTAGAGAATATCCGCGTCCATAATCCAAAGACCTATTCCATTTTCCACATAACAGTATTAGCACCAAATTCAAAAAGACAATCATAGTATAGGCTGGTCAAACACCCGGGTATTATTGCTGGGATAATAATAACGGAGCTGGTCTGTCTCTTTATGGCGAAGAATGTATCCAAAAGTGAGATTTAACTTGAAGGCTGTATCTTGGTCGTTGAAGATAGCTTCCACGTAGCTACGTAGACGGATATTTTCTTCCAACCGGAAATTATACAAGTCCAATATCGGGCGATTTCGATGAAAACAATGGTGTATGGTAACCCAGTGTCGTTGATAAATGTCCCTCACACGCTCGTCTTCAAAACTTAAAACTTCAAGCGGAGGTGCCGCTGGGTCCCAGGGAAAATCTTCTCCACGTCTCATACAGGCAGGCTGGTGGTCAGTCAGACAGGCTAGAGGCAGGCAGGTAGGCTGGCTGGTCAGGTCAGGTAGTCAGAGTGCTCCGCAGGGTAGTGCAATGAATACACCCCACCCCTAAAAATCGCCTGCTTTTATACGTTTTTCTACAATCCGCCATCTTAAACCCACCATCCACCACCCCACCACAGCCGCCATCTTAAACCCACCATGCACCACCCCACCACAACCGCCATCTTAAACCCACCATCTACCACCCCACCACAACCGCCATCTTAAACCCACCATCCACCACCCCACCACAACCGCCATCTTAAACCCACCATCCACCACCCCACCACAACCGCCATCTTAAACCCACCATCCACCACCCCACCACAACCGCCATCTTAAACCCACCATCCACCACCCCACCACAACCGCCATCTTAAACCCACCATCCACCACCCCACCACAACCGCCATCTTAAACCCACCATCCACCACCCCACCACAAGCCGCCAAACAAGTCTATACACGTCCAAAGGTCACGCCTCATTCACCCACACCCCCATATAGTCCCACGCGGAGCGAATTGGTGAAATTTTTGAAAAAGTACTGTGACAGAAATTGATGTGACGGAAATAATACTTCTATGAATAGGGCGAAAATTTATCTCAATTTTTCTGTCATAATTAATTCTTGGTCGAGTATCAACTATTCAGATATTACGGAAAGTACTGTTGTTATAAGGTATTGTTTGTTATATATCAGACACGATCAGCTGATATATGTAACAAACGATCTATATTTAGACCCTCACGTGATCTGCTACGTTGCAGCACGCGCTCTTTGATCTTGGCGTTCCGCCGCCGTACAAGAAGCTCAAATTGAGACGGAGAATTTCGTTACCATTACCAGTAAATTGTAAGTTTATTGCGGAAAGAATTTATATTGCATAAATTCCTGCGGGGAATAGGAAGTACACATATAAGAGAATATTGTCTTGACGTAAAAAGTTTGGACATTTCATATTTACGGAGATATGGATTTTTATAGCTGAGCCGGTTTTTCGTGTAAACCATCGTAGCGTATAGGGAAACGGCTGTCATCTTTGTTTTGCTATGTCACAAAAAAGTGCTCGAATTACTTATTTCTAAATGATTTCATGACGAATCCAACTAAGGTTAGCAAGTATACATATTTTACGATATTGTCAATAACTGTGAGCACATAAGACGTTCTGGTTGATGAGATCTGAATTTTTGAAGTTTGGCAATTTTCTGACTTCGAGCTTCGAATACCCGCTGCCATATTTGTTGGAAGCCGGTCGGGTGTTCGTTTGTCATGATGGAAAATCATTAATTAATCATATTTTGAGATATATTTCTCAACACAACCTTGTATTCATTGAAAATATAATTGTTCAGGCTTAGGCCTACATTGCTAACTGGTTTGCTGCCTTTGAGGTAATATTTGTTTCGGCAGTTGTTTCCGCCCATGCGATGAGAAAATATGCCTGAAAAAAAAAATGTCTAGTTTTGTGTCCGCTCCACAGACATTTTACACCAAATAGTTCAACCCATGGACACCAATATACATATATTGCGACCAGTCTATGATACAGTGCCACCCCAGTGTCGAGCATTTATTGTCCAGTTTGCGCCAGCAAAGAAAAATCACGAACGTTCATCGAACGTCATCAGTGGGGACCTTCATGTGGTCTTCCGCGATATATGAATCACTTACATTTGAATGCATGAATTAGTTTGATATAATTTTGTTGGGTGTGGATGGTTTAAAAGAGTGGAAATATTCCGTGCAGGTCTGTTTTATGTAACAAACGCTAAGAAAAATGGCTACCCAAGGTCAATTTCCCCGGCTTCCCCGGATAATCGCACATTTCAAACCACAGCCCCATCTAGACGCTTTGATGCAAGGGAGACAACTCAGACTAGGCCAATTTCTCTTGTAGGCAAAGGTAATCTCCCTGATTGGCACATTTCTATCTTTTTTGCGTGTTTTGGGTGGTGGAGTTTGTTTTTTTATGGATTTTACTATGAGCTATGAGGTTGTAGAATACGATGGGAAAAGCTATGAAATGTTTTTTTTTTAAGTACCGGCTAGGCTTGTAAATAGATGCATATACACCCATAGACACTCACATACTGGGATATTAGCCCGATGTATGTATAAATCCATACGGGGTGGACATGTTGGAGTCTAGGTGGAGCACTAGTGGCCCGATTGGGTAGAGTGAGGTCTTATTTTGAAGCTCTCGTGCAGGAGCATCCGACTGGGCTAATGGTTCGTCCGTGTTCAATAGTCTGCGCATGCGCAGTCTAGCCGTAGTATAGAAAACAGGCATTTTGGGTGCTATGTAGGGGTGTGTTTGGGTTAGAGATGGGCTAATCACGGTTCGAATAGGTCGTGGAAGGTGTCAAAGTGAAGCTTGTGTGGGTTAGAGTCAGAATGGTGTGTTTTTAAGTGCAAGTCGCGTTAATCTGCGCATGCGCAGTTGGTTGTAGTAAGTAAAGTGGCCATTTTGGGGCAGTACATGAAGGTATTTGGGGTCGAGATGGGCTATTCACGGTTCGAATGCGTCCTGGAAGGTGTCATCTTGTAGCTCTCGGGGTGTAGATCCCGATTTGAGGGCTGCTCACGTCACCTGTGACGTCATCGGTGACGTCATCAGTACGAGTAGTAGCGAAAGGGGACACTTTGGGGCAGTGAAAGGAAGGTATTTGGTGTAGAGAGGGACCATCCTTGGTCCGAATGCGTCGTGGGAGGTGTCATTTTGTAGCTCTCGGGGAGTAGACCCCGATTTGGGGATGTCCGCGTCATCTGTGACGTCATCAGTGACGTCATCAGTACGAGTAGTAGCGAAAGGGGGCATTTTGGGTGCTATGTAGGGGTGTGTTTGGGGTAGAGAGGCACCATCCTTGGTTCGAATGGGTCGTGGAGGGTGTCAAAGTGAAGCTTGTGTGGGGTAGAGTCAGAATGGCGTGTTTTTGAATGCAAGTCGCGTCAATCTGCGCATGCGCAGTTGGTTGTAGTAAGTGGCCATTTTGGGGCAGTACATGAAGGTGTTGGGGTAGAGAGGGACCATCCTTGGTCCGAATGCATCGTGTGAGGTGTCATTTTGTTGCTCTCGGGGTGTACATTCCGATTTGAGGGATGTCCGCGTCATCTGTGACGTCATCGGTGACGTCATCGGTACGAGTAGTAGCGAAAGTGGACATTTTCTGGCAGTACATGAAGGTATT